>BMAV01008719.1:241111-296637 GCA_019973955.1 Trichonephila inaurata madagascariensis | reverse complement strand
GAATGTAAAGTAGTTTATTGAATTTCTGAAAATTTATTCTTTTTTTTAAAATTTTATTATGATTGTTGATTGTGATATATGTTTTACTTTGGTATGATTTATTTATAATGAATATTTGTTTCTTTATTTTAAAAAAAGATTTTAATTTATCAGTTTTTTTTTTTTTAAATGTAGAAAAAATTATAATGTATTTATTTTTATATTTAGGGAAAGAAATGAAATATTTTTCAAAAGTGTTATTAATCTTGTTAATGACATGAAATAAAAAAAATGCTTCCATTTAAAGTAATTTACAAATTTTTTATTGCTATTATTATTTATATATATTGTAAAGCAATGACATAGTACCTATAAAATTTAATCAGATTGTTTAGATTGAAATCATCTGATGTATTTTTTTAAAAATTCCATATTAGAAAGATTAATTTGGAACTTACTGTCTAGTCATTATTTTTGCAATTATTTAAAAGAAGTATTATTTACTTGTGGAAAATGTTTACTTTGTTATTTTAATATTTCTCATTTTATATTTACATAATACCAAGGAACATTATGGTATTTCTTTTCTGTATATTTTGCATACATTTTATATATTTTGTTTCTGAAATTAATGCCATTTACTTAGATCTAGTCATATATAAATTTCCAAATGAAAATGCTTCCATTTTAAGACTGTCTAGTAAGAAAATTTATTTCTGTTGATTGTTGTTCAAAAGTTTTTAAAGATGAATTTTATATTTATTTATATTAAAAGAAACTGACTTGCATTCTGTTTTGAATGTCTAATTTTTTAGTGAATATGAGGTAATGAACTGAATTACTGTTTATATATGTATTAAATAGTATCTTATTTTATTTTGACTGATTGGACTTAATATTATGTATGTTAGAACTTATGTGTGTACTTAAGCTCAAAATGCATTTCATTCTACACCTTATATATGAATTTGTTAAAGTGCAATAAAAATGTAAGTTAGAATTTGTTGTGTGATTAGCTAATGCTTTGTCATTTTTTTAAATGCAGAATAGTATTTTTATTTTTCTTCTGACTTAGTCATTTGAAACATATTAAAAGTTTAAAAAGTTTGGATATGAAAAGTGTAATTTTGATTTACATTTATTCATCAGTAAATTATTTACAAAATATGTGAAACCTTGTAATGAATACAAATACATATGTGACACATATTAAAAAACAAATTATTTGGTAAAATTCAGTGCAAAAATTGATTTCAAATTTCTATTTTATAAAATAGTTATTGATGTTGCATATGAAAAATAAGTTTGATTTATGACCTGTGTTAATTTGACTAGAACTCATTTATAAGTCAAAGAGACTTCCAAACAATTATGGGGTGGTGGTGGGGGCTATTTAAATTTTGCATCATAACTGCATTTTACTTTTATTATCATGAAGTAAATTTTACCATTTGATGTTTGGGTTATCAAATCAGATGATAGGTGTTAAAACTATTATTTTGCTTTAAAATGGTAAGAAAATTTTATTGAATTAAAACATATCATAAGCGATAACTAAAAATACTGTATGTTTATTATGTATTAATGGTTTGAATTGTTTTAGCAGTTAACAGCTGAGGAATGAGTATCGACATTTTTTCTAAATTTACATTTGAAGCTATTAATTGTATTTTTGTGGCATCAATTTGCATTAAAAATTCAAAACAGAAGAACATTATCCAATTTCTAGCCATCTGCATCATTAATATTTCTAACCATTGAAGATCATTTCTGATAATTAAAATTTATATGATCAATTCAGCTTGTTATGAGCCTTTCAGTAATTTGTTACAAGAAATATTTATTGTTAACATAATTTTTTTAAAAAAAAAATTTAGCACTAAAAAGCATTTGCAGTATTCATAACTTATTTGTAAATTCTAAATATGCAATATATCTATAATTCTTTTTTCTTTTCAAATGTTACATTTATGCAGGTTGCCTAAAATATCATTAATGAGATCATGAACCTGATTTTTTTTCATTAATTTTTTTAAAATTAAGGAAAGTCTAGATACAGTGCAAGAAAATTTCCTAACTCATAATATTTAATGGTCAAAACATTATGAAGAAATGCTTCAATTTCAAACTTAAACAACTTACTTTAGTAAGTTGAGTTAATTATAAAGGATCACTCTATTAATATTAAAAGGGGTTTAAAGGAGACTATTCTAAAAATATAGAGGGGGGGATTTCTACAGTGGTTTACTTCTGTTTTAAAACATTTACTTTTAAAAGTTATTTGCCAAAATGGTTTCTATTATGTATAGTTATTCAAAAATTTCTGTTATATATTATTATTTATCTAACTCTAAATTTGCTAGGTCTAAAAATAAAAATTCAACACATTTCTTTAAAAAAAAAAAACTTCCTTAAATTCAAGAAATGATGAAATTGACCCTAGATAATGATTGGGTTGCTTTCGGCTTCTGTTGACGCTTTTGTGGAAATTTAGGAAAATTATTTTAAATTAAAATTTTTAACATTTACAAATAAAAACCTCAAAAAGTTAACTCAATAACTGAAAATTAAAATTTAATTCTTATACCATTTTATGTGATAAATTACTGGTGAATTTCAGAAATTTTCAAATATGAAGTATCCAGCTATTTTTGATGTTGCAAAACAATAAATATTGAATGAAATGATAAAAATGGTATTAAAATAAGGATCACATCTCACACACTTGTCATGAAACAGATTTATTTTGTGGAAAATCAAGAAAACTTTTTATTTATTGATATAACACTTGTTCCTAGTTTGAAGAACAGTTGCAAAGCAAATTTTATAATTCCATAAGTTTTAGGTGAAGTGCTTAGATATTAGAGAAGGAACGGCTGAAATAGTGCAAAGAAAGTTTGCTTTATTTTTTTGTTTACAAAGTGAAGAAATTGCTCATAACTTTCAAAATCATATTACATAAAAAATTGTCTTTTTGTAATGATTGCTGAAGAAGATTCAGTACTTGAATCTGATGGATTATAAATTTATAAAAAAAAAAAAGTTATTGAGACAGATTCTTTGTACAGAAAATTTTTATTGTCAACCGAAGAGTAGTATTAGAAGTACATTAGTTTGTAGATATTTTTAATTTACAGGTGAGTGTGGATATTTTAGTTTTTATTGAGAACACTCTGTGGTTCTGCTTATGGCATGTTCAGTAACAGTTATAGGGGGGAGGATACATTTACCTCTACATTTTGGAGGAAAAATTAAATTTTTATTCCATTTTTACTACTATTATTATTATTTAAAATTTTATACAAATTCTGTTTTATCTCGCCTAACTTTTGCATTTCCTGTCGAATTAAAACAAAATTACCACAAAAGAATGTTAAAAATGATTCATATTGTCACAATTATTTACATTAAATGAAATAAATTTTTGCTTGGAACTTCCATAAACAACAAGTATTAATTACATTTAGAAATGGTTTAAATAATTACTACTAGTGTGTTTTATTAAAAATGTGAAACATTTGATATATTTTTTAAGTCCTTATTAATTTTTGAGTATGTAGTATTAAATATATTTTTTAAAAAATATTCTACTATTTAAATTATACTGGCAGAGTAGTTCAATTTACGTGTGAATTATTTTCTAAGAAAGCTGTTGCATATGAGGAAATATGTACATAAAATTAGTAAAGAAAGAAATACATGTTGTTCTCGGAATGTCTCTGCATGAAAAAGATATTATTAAAAATGGTTTTTAAGAATATTTTTCGATGTATAAGTGTGAATACTTTAGTATATTTATATATCTCACATACTTATTTTCAAGTATATTTAAAGTATTTTCACTAATGTTTCTTTTATTGTTTCGTTAATTGAAATGATTATGGCCACATAAAATTAATTTAAAAAGGCATATAACATAAAATTATTCACAAAGGAGGAAACAGTTATTTTATAAGTATTTAAAAATACTTTTTAGGCATGAAATAAAAAAAAAATCATTGCTATAGTCGAACATTATATAGAAAATATATTCGTGCTTGTTAACTATAGTAACGGTGAAGAATTATCCGGAGACACATTGGAAGTACCTCTAAAATCCATACTATTGCAGATAAGCAATATCCACTTAGGAGTAAAATGAATGCACTTGAAAGATCCTCAAGCTCTAAGCTTTTAAAATAATCTCCATTTACAGATGCTTCTAATAGCTCATTAGACACTTTTAAATGGAATAAATCATCCTCCAGAATTTTTTTATAAAGGCCAGCGGCTCTTATTCTTGATATTAGTGTATTCAAAGTTTTTTTACAACAGAATTCTTTTTTGAGAACTACAGCTCGCGTTAAAGTGAAAAATAGGTCATCAGAAACAAATATATTATGCAGTTGACTTGTCAGAAAATGTCTTGAAGCAATCATAGCGGTTCTTCCATCTTTCATTGCATTAATTGCCTCTTCTTTGTTAGGCTCAATCAAATAGTTATTTTCCTTTATGTGATTAGCAATGATTCTAACCATTTCTTGCCGATTATGCGTTAATGTGTTCGTATAAGAAGCACCTTTGAATGTTTTACATTTAAATGTTCCTTTATCGATTGCTTCAGATAGCTCCTCAATGTCTTTAACACTTAGTTCTTCCTGCGGAATAGTCAGGAAAGCCAGTAAGGCAACAGAATAGAAAAGTGGAATAAATCTTGCTGTTATAAGCCATGTTAACACTAGCCATCTTATTTTAACTGTGGTAGTTGGAATATCCAATGGTTGCATTAAAAGGTACCCGAAAACTTTAAGCACATACCGTTGAAATGAACATCTCGTTCCTTGACAAAAACTTAATGTTGCCAGAAACAGGAATGATAGTACTAAAATAGAACACCATGTGTAAATATCAAAAGGAGTAATAAATGCAGTTGTTTTTGGTAAAAAACCTGGGATTTTTGTTGCAAAAGTGAGATCTTCTATATCATATGGATAGCTGTAATCTACAACTGTTTTTCTTTCTTCTGTTATTGAAATCTTACCTATTGCAATATCGGCTTTATTATAATGTACCATTCCAATGGCTCCAGTCCAGGTTCCATTTTTCAAGTTCCCCCATTCCTTATCATTTGGAATTTTGACTTCATATTCGAAATTCAAAACTTCTGATAACATCTCTAGAAATGCTTTTTCAGCTCCTCCTACAATTTTAATTTTGTTTTGCTCTGTAATTTTTATATCAAAGAGACCAGCGTGAGGAACAACAGCAACTCTCAGAAACTCCGGAAATTTCATGATTATTCATCACCAGTCTGTTTCAGCGATTTTTTTGGTGAAGAAAATCGTTTGTAGTTCATTTTTGACGACTTGAAAATTTCTGAAACAGGAGAGGGAGAAAAACAGAATTTCCGCTTGTATTTTCTTTTCTAATAAATTCTTCAGTCTCTCTTCAGTTACATACCTCTCAGAAAACATCAACATTGCTTTTCATGGTGGTTAATTTATCCTTTTTCTCTTAATTCGAAGTTATTTCAAATTTATATATTTTTTAAAATCTAAAACACCGTTATATTGAGCACAAAAAAGAAAAAAGCTTTTGTGATCGTACAAACATATAATTTGATCGCAAATTCTTCACACATATTTAAACGAATGAATAGAGGTATAGTTCTGCTATACTTTGAAAAGGAAAAAATATCTATCGTGATTTGCGACCGTTTTTTTTTTCCGATTTCGAACACTTTGAATGCCGTTACTAGTGGTTACTTACACAAACAGAGTTAATTTACATATAACCTTTTATTTACAAACATATTTTCTTAATTGAATAGGAACAAAATACTGAGCAGATTCGGGCAAAAAAGGCAGCAAGACTAGAAGAGTTGCATGTCTTAAAATATGGTGCATTTAACTCGGTGCGCTTTTGTCATACAATATTCATGAGTGTGAGTCTTTAGAATTTCTGGTACAGTTAGGTTTTTTTTTTTTTTTTGAATAAATAGACTTGATATTTTATTGTAGTTTAAAATATTGAAAAGCATTACATGCTTTCATTGCGTCTAAAATATGGATTTTTACATAGCACATATGTGTGAGGATTTTCGTAACTTATCTTATTACCTAGTATGTATCCAAAATACAGTCGAAACTCTATATTGCGAATTTTTCTATGTAGTGAACTTTTTCTTGAAACCTTGTACATTTCACGATTTTCTTCGCAAAATAACCTCTCTACAGCGAAGTACGTTTTCTATATAATGAACTTTTTCTTTTGTGATTCAATTTTTGTTCTCCCTTTTTTTTAAAGTACTTCTGAAAAAATTTCAAGTTATTCTCTCTTTAACACATTTTATGGTGGTCATAAATTTTTAACTGATTTTCTTAGATCCTAACTCACCGAGAGCAATAGAGCTCTGTACGTTTCATCCAAGAAGAGCAACCTTTAACCCCCATTACCCAGTTCACTAGAAACATCTTCGATATCCTCCTTCACCTTTCGGAGTTGTCCCGTGTTCTAATTATAAAATTATGTATGTTTAATTTTTCTTGTATGCTTTAAATTATAAAATGTGCATAAAATCCATTAATTTTTGTATAAAATTATTTTCATAATATTGAAAATAGTGACAATAATACTTCGACATTCCTTTTTCTTGTTTTCCTTGCAGTTTTTCTTTCTTTCTTTTTTTATCGGTAAGATATATAAAATAAATATATATTAATTTTTAAAAAAAGGTGTGAATAATTACTTTTTTTAATATAAAGTGTTTATGAATTTAAAATTTATTTTATGTGGTTTATATAAATTATATTAAATGATGAACCTCTATATAACGAATTTTCCATATAACGAACTTTTTTCCGGGATTTAGCGATTTCGTTATATAGAGGTCCAACTGTATTTGATTTTGTGCCCGAATAATTTTTTTTTAACAATTTTTGAACGCGTTAATTTAAATATAATTTAAGATTTTATATTAATTTTTTAGAATACATGCTTAATCCATTTTCATTTAGGAAATCTTGCAAATTTTTAATAAAAAAAATGTATTATTCTTTTTATATTTGCGACATTTTAATCTTAACAAAAAACGTACTGCTCATTGAAGTCAATGCATCACTTAGAATAAAAAATATGATTTTATTTCCAATTCCTTAAGTAAGTAGTCTTTTAACTTGATGCTTATTCAAATGAAAATTAACTACAAAAACAATTTTGAGTAAATGCGAATATTTCAGTAATTTTAGTATTTTAGAGAAAACATGAAAAAATAAGAAATATTAATAGAAAATACAAAATATGTATAGTGCATTCAGAAAAGGCAAATAAAATTATCTATGTACATACTATTTGAAAGAATACATTTATTCACACCCAAAAATATAATTTTTTTAGAAATTATTCTTAAGCAAATTTAAAATAATTATGCACCACAAATTTTTTTATTCATTTCTCTCAAAAAACTAAACTTTTATTTTTTGTTGGTAAATGAATTCAGAATATTTAATGTTTAAATAATCACATCTTCATTGAATTTAAGGTATCCGACTATGTTCGGAACCGTGATTTTAAAAAGGCGTATAAATGGATAATTTTCATGATATATAATGTCACTTAGAGTAGAATACTTGTATAAAATTGTTTTAAGGACATTTTGACAAAAAAAAAAATATTTAAACACAATAGTTCGGAAAAAAATTAACTTAGAATAACCTTTTTTCAAAATCTTCTCCTTTTGTGAAAAATACTTCTATTATAATAATATTTTGCCTGTATATAGCTCAGACCACCACTAGCGAAAGACCACTATTCTCGTATCTTGCGCCAATACGCCACCCAACATATTCTTTTGATTTTTTCGATTTTCGGTAACAAGAAACACCAAAAAATTAATTATTGAATGAATAATTAGCTTTAATTCATAAAAAATTAAGTATTAATAAAAATACTTAATTAAATTTTACTTACTATATAAAAGGATTATAATTAATCGCCCCCCCTTGTGTGCGCCTCTGATCTAAAGACATTACATAATGATCAAGTAAATGATATATGCAATACTCTTAAGCGCCAAATATATGCATAATTAATAAACAAAATACAAATTATCATTCTACACCAAATAGTTTACTCTAATGAGATATAAATAACAATGCGTACATACAATATATATAAATAAGAATGATAATAATTCGAAATAAATTAAGTACACAGAAATATATGGTTTGACTATAAACAAATGGTCTTTTAATAAAAAATATATATGCCGTCTAAGTTTAAAGTCTGCTATCTAATTAAAAAGGGTGTATAATTTAATTTTATAGTAAAATAAAGTAAATAGTTTTTTTTTCATAATATCAATTATATATTAATTTTGAAGCACAATATGCTGTTCTAACCAATACAGTCTTAGTACAATAACAACGATTTATTTGAAAGAAATAACACTAAAAAATGTAAGAAATTTTGCTACTTAAATTTCTTTCTAAATCCCTTCTTTTTAGGGAATCATATTAGAAAACTTTTTTTATAACAAAGAGTGTAATCACACATAGGACTGGCTTTAACTAGTAATATCTACAGAAAATGTTATTCAAATTTTTGAAATCCAGTGTTGAATATTTTATTCAGGAACCAATTCTTATACTTGAAGTTTTCAAATTATAATTCAAAAACTTATCATTTTTAGAAATTATTTAATATGCCATAATGATTTTTTCTTTCCTATACTTTCTTTTATCATAAAAGGTGTTTGTTTTTTTAAATCACTATAGTGTTTGCGAAAGTGGGAAATACCCCATTAAACAAGTATAATTCTAATATATTTGAGGTTCATTACTTTAACATAAATAGATATACGTAATTCATTTACATTTCATATGTAAGGCCATTTAGGAAAGATTGTAAGGAGTCTAGATTAGTAGACAAAATTCTGAACATATTTGAAAGAAATGCAAGATTTATATGTAAAGAGAGACAAAAAAGAGAAATCTTTTAAGATTTTCCAGGAAATCAATGTAATATTTAATCAAACATTGAATTAATTTGAAAGCAATTTATATATATTTTTAGAAATATATTAAGTTTTTTAAATGCACCTAACCATTCCTTTTATATACTCTTTATTTTTAAAATCTATTTATTATACAACATCAAAATAAGCAACAATTAAAAAAGTGGGGGGAAAGGAAAGAGTAAATTAAAAGGAAAGGCTTCTTTCTTATTTGAAGACAATCATACTCTAAATTTCTTATTTTTCTTTCGATAATGAATACTCTCTACAATAAAAGTCACAAACGCCAAAAAGTAACCAAAGATTAATAACATGAAAACACTAGCCATATCTTTTATATTTAAGCTTTTAACTGTATTTAAAGAATCTTCCACGACAGCATCTGGTTCAAAATTTCTTTTGTACAGTTGGTATTTTAGGTACCTGTGGTAAAAACCTCCAGCTGATATCCTTTTGATGTATTTGTCTATAGCCTCTTTGCAGCAAAAATCCTTTCTAAAAAATATCGCTCTTGTTATTGAAGATAGTGAATCTCGCGCAATAAGAACCTTATTTGCCATGATATTGTCAAAGAAAAACTTTGGTGCCACAACAGCTGTACGACCATTGACCATTGCTTTCTCTGCAATACTTTTAACTGGAATTATCCTCCAATGATTTTTTAAAATTAGTTCTCCCATATGTTGAACTGATGGTTCACTGCTCCGCAGAAAGATTTCTACGTGAGAATCCCCTGTAAAAGTCAAGCATTTGTGAGATCCTTTCTCAACGGCATTTGCAAGTTCAATCAAATCTCTGATGCCTACTTTCCTTTGTGGTATAGTCAAAAAAGACAATAAAACTGCTGTATAACTAAATGTTATAAAAATTGATCCAAGCATCCATCCAGCAATTAAGTATTTATCACAGCATTTTGAGTGTTTAATAGTAAGTGGTTGATGCATGAGATTCCCAAACACATTGAGTGTAATATATTGATAAGTATAATTCTTGCTCAGTAAAGTTCGAATCACTATTGTTATGAATATAATAATGGTTAAAATTCCAATCCACAATCCCCAGGAAAACGGCCAAATGAAAGCTGCATACTTTTGAACCAATCCGGGTATTTTAGTAGCGAAAGTAAGCACTTCTATGTCGTAAGGATAACTGTAATCTAAAATTGAAGCTCTTTCCTCTGTAATGGCAATCTTACCAATTGCAAGATCCGCTTCTTCTCGGTAAACCATACCGATAGTTCCAGACCACGATCCATTTTCTAATTTACTTCCCCAAGCAGCGTCGCTTGGTGCGAGAATTTTGTATTTGAAGTCCAGGGCATCTGAAAGTAGTTCAAGTATTTCGTTTTCCGATCCACCGTAAACGAACACTTTACCATCTGATGTTATATTAACATCAAATATACCTTTCTTTGGTACAATAGCAACACGTAAAAAACTTGGAAACTTCATAACGTGTCGATTGAGAAGGATCAACTGCACTTTAAATTAAACATGAATAATTTTCTTAGAGTCAAATAAAGTTCTTTTAGATACTATCAAAGGTGCATCAGAAAATTTAAAATCGCTTTACCAAAACTGTAAAATTGTCTTTTATGAGATATTCTTGGTATCTATATTCAATAAGATGAGAATATTTTTTCAGAACTTCTTACATGGATTCATTTCGTCCGTCTGCTACTGCTTTTTGAACATGAAATGTAAACCAGATTATTCATAGAACATTTCAAAGCACTTATTAAATTAAGGAGTGAAATCTACCTCAAAAATAAATCTTAAAAGTTCAACTTGATATTTATATTCTTATCTATTTATCATTTTAAAAAAAGTAGAAAATCGTGATTAATTTGTTAACAGAGAAAAGGTAAATCACATTTTTTTTACCAAGTTTACACTATGTTTAAATAAATCAATGTTAACCATTAGAATTTTCTGTATGCGTGATTCAAATATTTACTTCGACGGTACACACAATGGACTCTACACTACAAAAAAGTAGGAATCATTTTTTCGATGACAGAAGAATAAGTTAAAGGAAAACATTTTAACTATTCTGAATGGCGACAACACCTAATTGGTGTAAATGTGAGTGTATACTAGACTCAAAAAATAACTTAACAAACAACATTCTTTATTTGTACTGTTTTGGTATGCGTGGGCCAGATATTGGTTTTCACAAATAATCAATACTTTATTTTTTGAATTTTTTTTTCATTCATTTCTAGTCTGATTATTGCAAATAATTACCTATTCCTTTAACCGGTAAATGGATAATTTTTATGAAATATAATTTTAATTAGATGTATAACTTAAAAATAATAATCCTAATTAATGCTACGAATGTGCTTTAGATTTAAATCATAACATTTTTTATAATGAAATCTTTTAACTTTGCACTTTAGTATTGAACAGATTTGAGCATCATTCATGTTTTTTACTTTCAGACTAAAATTTTTAAATTCGTTTCTAAATGTAATCATATTTTTATTTAGTCAGACATTATGATCAAAATCCAGATTCAATAATATCTGATGATTAAATAATGCAAAATTTTGTTTCCAAAATAACTTTTGTTGCTCATTTACTTCATAGGTCGAAATTCTCCTGAAATAAATCAAAGTTTTTGTTTTCGTTTTTGTAATAGTCCTGAGCAGGAAGATTGAGATTTAAATTTGTAATTTGTTTTTATGTAAAAACATATATACTCACACTCAAGTATACCTGTTCTTCGAGCAGATGAGTTGAAAAAGATGAGAATCGAGGTGAAAAAGTAATATTTTTTTTAATGTGGTTAAATTTTTAAATAATGTTTTGAATAATTTTGCGAAATGCAAATTAGACTTCAAAGAAAGAACGATTTAGTAAATAAAGTAGCTAAGTCAGTTACATAAATGAAGCTGAGTCATTCAGTATTTCCAAAGCTCATCTGAGAAAGTAATATAATAAAGATAACAGAGACAAAAGACGGAATCCAAAAATTTTTGTTAAAGGGGAAAAACTTCAGCATGAAGTTAAGAATATAAATTTCAATAAAAATTTCAAGCAACCGCTTGTGGATACACAATAATTTTGTTTTTCCATTTGGTGCGTAGATGAACAGCGGTTTGGGTTAGAAATATGTGAATATCTTTGGTCTACAATCAAGAGTAGTTCTTTTGTATTGTCATTTTTACCTCCCTTCCCTTTATCTCTGCATTTGAAACAAAAACAGGAAATTCATCTGTACTATTGTAAATTGACCTGGTTTTCTAATTTTAAAATTCTTTTCTCAAATTGCTACTGAAAATAAAATAGAAACACAAATCTAATAATAATAATAATGCTTATTAAAAAAGAAAAGTCACTGCTGAAAGATACTTATTCTTTGCTGTAAATTCCCCCCCCCCCCCCCTCCAAAAAAAACTAATCATACTTTCAGTTTCCTTGACTAAACCAATGCTGCTGCCATCCAATGAAAGAAGGGTGTTAGAATATGTGTGGGATCTTATCATAGAAGATTGCTATTTTGTATCCAAGACTTTTATTTTTACATGTAAGTTTTTGTCCTAATTTTTTCTATAGAAATTTTTTTTTATTATTCCTCTCCTTGAGAGATTCATTATTGGTCTCTTTTCATAATTTTATTTTACTATATTGTCAGGTTTATCATCCACGTGTGTTAGGAATAGGTTTAACTTTTCAACATGGCTCTGTTTGTTTCCATTATGTCGAAAATTTCTGTTGTACGGAGAAGATGGATCCATAAAGCATTGCTTAACCCTAAATCGCTGGCCTAAATCAGCGACAGTTTTAGAAATCATAATAGGTCTCCAGTTTAGTCCAAAGACTTTATTTGTATCTACATCTGCTGCATCTCGTAAACTCCAATTTCTTTCTTTCTTGGCATTGTAGGTCTTATAACTTTTTCATTTTTATTTTATTATACTATATATATATATATATGAATAAAATAAGTGATACAAAGGAATATCCTACTAATATTGGAGAATAACAGAATTTTCAAAAATCTGAAATATTGAGGAATTAAAATTGTAAAGTCAGAATGAGTCATTGGTCTAATATGGATAACTATTATGATTTCTAAAGCGTTCACTGATTTAGGACAGTGAACGGTAGAATATTCTTTTGTATCACTTATTTTATTAGTATTATATATATATATATATAATATGGTAAGGAAATGAAGAAGGAACTATGAAATGAACCATCTTGCCTCTTATTAAGATACGTAGATGATTTAATTGTTATAGGTAGCGACAAGGAATTTAAACCCAGCATTAATTTTTATCCGGAATACCTAAAATTAATACAGACAAATTTTAAAACGAACAAAGTGGAATTTTTAGATTTAGATTTAATTATTATTAACAACAAATTATATAGCAATATCTATGATAAAAGGGAAGCATTTAACTTCAATGTTATAAAGATACCGAACTTCAATAGTTGTTTACGTATATCAATATTTAAAAATATAATTTTAAATTTTTTGTTGAGAAATAATAATTTAACTGCACACAATATTGATACATTCAAGAACATCCAGAAATTTATATTTGGTTCCATACAGAATGATTCTCCCATCAACTTTTTTTTTCTTGAGAAAATACATAGATCAAAAATATTTCTTAAAAATCTTTTTAAACTCATAAAATTGGTGAATTTGGGAAGGTTTACAATGGACTTTACAATTGATCGAAATTTACGGGTGCATGTTATACGCCGGGTATAAAAATGACATCTTTAAAAATAAAAAAAATAAATAAAAAAAGAGACGAGCATAAAAAAATTGTTCCCAGGTTTCAATACATATCAAAATACTATTTATTTAAAATAAATGACATACCTTATAAAATTAAAAAGGGTTGTATTTCTAGAAGTATACTACTTTTTCAAAAGCCTGGGATTATACCACGAATAAATTACTTCGAAACATAAGAGCATTGCATATGTAAATTTAAAGTTTCTTTTAAAAAAAAGGGTCTGCACGTAATATAGCGATTATATCCCCAAATTAAAAAATACAGCCTTAAAGTATAGGTGCGCACTATACGCCACATTTTACGGTAGTTTTATATGGAATAACGGTTTCTTTTTAATGGTCTAACCGTTTTTATGCTTTTTTTTCTTATACAAAGCAGTTTTACAAATACGTTGTGCATACTATAGCTTTAACCCTTCTTTGGAGGATTTTTTTTAATAAATCAGGGTGATATAATTCATGTTCTAGATTAAAGGAAAAATGTTTAAAAATTTCAAAAGTAAACATATAATATAATATAATTGAAAAACAGTATGATGAGAAAAAATATCCATCATCATGCAATTTTGCATGTTAAGCTCAGTATGAAATAAATAAATAAAAAATATATATCTTCGTACATGTTTGTTCTTTATGAGATATATTTAAAAACAAATTATTATTATTATTATTGTTGTTGTTATTCTGATTTCATTTGCATAGTGGTACTCGTCGTCAGAATTTTCGTCATCAAGGCCATCTTCCGATAGCCTTCCACCTAACTGGTCCAAGTAATCTTCAATACCCCTCCCATCTAAATTTCTTTTTAAAAATAACATAAAATAAACATTTAGTAAAAAAACATTTTCGTCATATATTAGAAGTAAAACAACTGCATAGTGATGTAAATATCTGTCACAGGGTTTTGGGATGATTGTATGGGGTATTCGATATAAATTGCAGAAAAAATAACAGAAACACACAATAAAAAAATCAAAAAAAAACCCCTTTTTTCCACTCTTTATCGCTTTTATTAGCAAAAGAATCTCAGATTAATTATAAAAAATATATTCAAAAAATCGGACGTTTCTTCCTACTACAACAAACAGCGGAATGACAAGTTCAAACCCTCTATAAGGATTGTGACATTTGATTTTTTTTGGCAGCTACGTTTCTTATTACACAATATCAGTGAAAAAAGTTTCCAGCAACCAATTTACGGTAAACCTGTTTTGAGAACAGTTTTTTGTTCACTAAATATTATGATGGAAATTTCCATCATCATGGAAAGAAGGGTTAAATAATCTTAAACCAATTTCGGCCATCTTTTTTCACTCATACTACTTCTTCCTCCGGCCACATGGCGATGTTTTCCCCTAAGAAACTAAATCCTTTATGAAGTAGCGTCATCTCTAAATCAATTATATTATCTTCTCGAGCTAATTCTTTACAAACCCAAAATTTTTTGATTGTAACTTTATTCAATTTTAGACAGATTAGAGCGTCTTTATTAGATTACAAATATTACACTTTATTCAACAAGCTTTCTCACTTCACCGGGTTTCGCTACATACTGAAAATAAGGCTATTGTTATGTTTAAGTGGTAAAATAAGGTTCTATTGTTTGTTTATTTTCTATAATATAAGGAATTGTGTAAGTAATTATATGAAAAGAAAAATTATGACTTCAGGTTATGTAATTCTTTTATGGGGGGGAGGGCATTTGTAGAATTAACTTAATGTATTTGTAACATTGTCTTTATTTAATATGGAATTGTTAATAAAATAGCACTAATACATGTTTCTTAATTCACTACAGTTTTTTCTTCTTTGATTTTTGTAACATATCTTTTTTTTCCACATAAAAGCAAGAATTTAAATATCAAATGATTAAATAAAGTGTTAAAGTATGAACTTGTAGCAGAACATATATTTTAATACAGTTATCAAAATCAGGAATTGTTCTATTAAAACTGTTGATCAAAGAAACTGCGCTATTATTTTTTAAGATGAGAGGATTAAAAAACAGGAAATTTAAAATAATTTGAACATTCTTGCTATAACAGAGACTCTTTTATTTTATTTTCGAAAAGGAGTTTGCTCCATTGAAGGCGAAATGCATTTTGTTTTTTACATTTCCCCTGAATGAAAGTACAACTGAATGTGCTCAAAGAAACAGAGCGTAAGAAAAGTTCTACTTGGAAAATCAAGAACTTAGTCCAACCTCTTATCGTTCGTCTAATGGATACGATAGAGATGCTCTTCCTTGATTACAGGCTGTGTCTATAAGAACCTTTTCTTAAAGCTTTTCTTTCTACTTTGTGTCATTCTGTTGTTAGTAGTGCAATGGAGCTCTTAGTTTTTGTGTTCTTTATTCAAAGAAAGTTCCATGACAACTTTAGTATTTGTTGCTAAAATACGGATAAAAAAAAGTTGGTTATTTTTTGTCTGTGATTACTTTCTGATAAAAAATGCGAAGTTTTTGACAAGATTAATATTCACATGATGGATTGAGATATGTAATGGTAGGTTTTTGATATATTTTACTGATAAGTTCTTTGATACACTTTTGGATTTTTTTTTAAAAAAAAGACTCACATAATTTTGTAAACAAATGATGTGAGATGTATATCAAATCTGTATAAAGTATTCGCTTAGAAAAATTGTACTTAAATAAGCTCGCGTTCTAAGAAATATTGAAAACAAAGTAATTAAAAGCCCATTTTTTTCTAAATAAATTCGTTTTTAAATGATATGACCAAATGCTATACACGTTTAAATTTGGTATATAAAGTTTTGTAAGAATACTTAATAAATGAGAAGTTATTATTAGGAGCTTGTGATACAACTTTAGAAAAGTACTTGATAAAACGTTTAAAACATGTAAATCATGTATTTGTAATCAAATTTTTGTAGCAAAAGGGGAAAACGTTCACAGTTTTTTAACTTATGTATTATCTTGAAATTATTCATGTAATGTAAGAAGAGGATCGAAAAGGCTATGTTTTTCTCTGTTCTAAGAGAAATATATTCTTATTCATTATTTAAAATATAACGCAGAGAATGAGTTGGTGTCTATTAACGTCACACTTGAAGAAACACGAGGGCCATTGAATTAATTTTGAACAATGGTCAAGAGACAAGGACGCCTGAGTCCCGGCTCCCCACACTTCAAACAACGTGAGGACTGAGCCACGACAAATTTAACATGACAAGTCTCATAACACTGAGAAATGCTTGAAATCAGTATTTTTAATTTCAAAATAAACCACTTTATTGATATTAAAGTAATAAAAAAACTGCCAAATATTAGTTTTATCTCAGAAGGAAGCATCAAAAGTAGTACACAAAAAATAAATGTAATTTTACATGTTTCTAAAGTGAAATCACTGGTAGTAACAGAAGATCCAGGAATGCTAGGAACTTCTACATAGCAATTTTTTTAATAAATCTGTTTAGCAGATGATAAATAGAAATAATATGTTACCTTTGATGAAAAATTCGGTTTATTTATAAAAATAAAAATAAAATACACTGCTGTTTGTAAAAAAATGCAACACCATGAAAGAATCATCAGAATTAAATGAACTTTGCAGCAAATATCAATTATAGGATGTTACGTAAAATAGTAAAGTTTCAGAGCCACCGCTCATGATTGGCGTGCGCAGCGCCCTCTGAACTGATGCTGAAAGCGTATAAATTGAGAGCTGTAGCGGGATGTTGAAAATAGTTCATGATTATTTGTTAGTGGCGAACGTTTAGTGAGACCTAAGTATGCCTCCGCGACGAAATAAGGAGAAATTCCAACAACTTATGGAGTTTGAACGGGGGAGAATTATCGGCCTTCGAGAAGGAGGATTTTCCTATCGCGCAATATGAACTCGTGAGCAGCGGAACAAATCCACAGTGATGCGAGTTTAGAAGCAGTGGACCGATGAGCACCGAACAACTCGAAAAACTGGCAGTGGATGACGGGAGGTGACGCTAGCGTGCGACGATTGACACCTGAGCCGCATGGCGGTGAATGACCGTACAGCTTCCTCCAGGCAGTTGGAAGCACGTTTGTCTACTGCTACAGGTATACTAATGTCGGCTTCGTCAATTCGTTGACGTCTGCTTCACCGTGGATTGCGTGCAAGGGCGCCTTTATACAGGATCCCTCTCACGGCAAACCATTGACGGCTGCGTTGCGACATAGCCATCCTGTGATGACTATGTCTAGTAGGATCCGCGTAAGCTAGAGGTGTGGGATTATCCAAATGATGAGACATTATGTAATTCTTAACACAACTTTTATTAAGAATAACTTAAATTACTTAATTCTAATTAACAACTTCCTTAAAGTGAGAGTTAACACCCAATTAAACCTTATATACAAGTCAGATCGCGCAACTAGATCACTTATCTTAATTATATTTAATTAACAGTCTAATCTAACTTCTTATACAAAATATTACCTTTTATAAAGTCACCTTCCTTCATAGGTTGAAGTAATACCTATTACGTAATTTTAGATGAGAAGATTCAGACTTTCTTAATCTTTATTATATTTTAATTGAGATTAACGTATCCTTCTTCCAGAGCTATAGGATGACTAACTCTTGTTCCGAATGATTCCACACTAAGTTATCTCTAGGCTTGTCGCTCCATCTCATCAAACTTTCTATCCTTTTAAAGTATATCTCTTTTGCATATTCGATTCGTTTCTCTTCTTGGTATTGGGTTGGAAAAGTTTTGCCATTAATCGTGGCCGTCAAAGAACTTAGGAGTTATGTTAGAAGAAGGACGCGAGAGACGTCACAGCGTCTGCAATGGGCTCATGAGCACAGAACCTGACAAGCTGATTGGCATCAAGTTGTCTTTTCAAATGAATCACGCCTTTAATTTGTGGGACCATGATGGCCGCATTCGTGTTAGACGCTATACCGGCGAAACCTGCCTTCCTGAGTGCGTTATCGAACAACATAGTGGTCTAACACCCAGAGTTATGGTTTGGGGGTGCGATTTCGTATCATGGATGATCTAATTTTCTACTAATTGAGGGTAATCTCAATAGCAACAGGTGCGTCCGTGAAGTACCCGAAGTCGTTCTCTTCCTTCAAGGCATCCCTAGAGTTATCTTTCAGCAGGATAATGCACGCCAAAGACTACTCGAGACTTCTGTTCAGCCCAACACATGCAACTTCTTCCTTGGCCTGCTTATTCACCGGATATGTTGCCTATTGAGCACGTGTGGGATTTGATTGGTCGGCATCTCGCTCGTGATCCACGTCTTGTAGCTTCAAAAGAAGAACTTTAGCTACCATACAAGCAATATGGAATTCTTTTCTACAAGCAGTCATTCAAAATTTGTTTGATTCGATGCCACGTCGTATAGAAGCCCTTATTGCAGCGCGTAGTGGCTACACCAAATACTGATTTTGCACACTTAATATTGCTTTTTTTTTTTTTTTTGCTTTGAAAATTTCGTCATTTATTTGTACTAATACAAGTCTTTTGAGCATTAAATTTTATTTTATTCCGGTGATTCCTTCATGGTGTTGCATTTTTTACAAACAACAGTTTATATTAAAATTGGTATTGAAAATTCAAAGAAAGCAATTTTATAGACTTACACATTACGTTATTACTTTTATAACAGAAATTTTTTAAAAAGTAGAGAATTAAGTAAGGAGATTCTGTTTTTTCATTCCAAAGACTTTCAAAAAGTAAAACTGTGCAAAGACAAAGATTATTAATCATACCGATAATTCTATCACACTCCTCTGAGGGAAAAGATTTAGTCTGTCACACATATTGTAAGCCTATCTTTATGATATTTTTATGCTTATGACATTTCATATATCAATTTTTACTCTTTTGAATTTCTGGAAACTTTTTTAGACTTAAATTTAAAATGGTTGATGATCTTTGGTTTGATCTTTGAAAGAACAAAAATAATATAAAAAATGTGTGCGTGTATCAGTGAGAACACGCGATAGAAGTTAACTTCTTTGGCTTATATGTGTGTTAAACTGTATAATAAAGTTTTATTTTAAAGTAATTTTATATATAACTAACAAATTTATTGTTATCATTATTATTTCAAACTGTATTAAAAAAATAATTAGGATGGAAAAGATTTAAGTATAAACCAAATTTTCATTTTCAATACATAATACTAAAAAAAAAATTATTGTATACATTTATAGAAAACTATTATTATTATTAGTCTCTTTCCATTATGCTTATGGGTGCTTCAATTCATACTTTTGTTATCAAAGGGTTGTGGTAGCTAAAATAAGAAATTTAGGTTTTGCATATCATTCAAGAATCTCGAAAACACTGCATCAATCATAGTATTTGATTTTGTCGTTGATATTATTTTGTTATTTTGTAGAGATAAGGCGAAATGGGCTTTTTGCGTCTTAATTTTCCCCCTATTTGAGGTAAATCTGGAAACTCAAGCAATATTGTCTTAACTAATCCTTCATCATTTGTTTCTACATGAATTAGCTTTCCAACTGCACCATTTGGCAATCCATCAGTCACATCAATATTTTTGATAATCATGTAAAAAATATTATTCACATAAATTGTTTGATAAGACAATCCATTTGTATCAATTAATGACATCTTATGTAATTATTGACGTACGAAAGTTTCTTGTTCTTTTGAAGTACATCCAATATATATATCTTTTGCAGTTGAAGTTATTCTGTCCGCATATGCATTCAATATATTATTATTATTATTATTGTTATTATTATTATTATTATACTCATTGAGACAGAATTATTAGTGTTGAATAATCGTATATCTTGAAGACACCTTAATTCAGCTTCTTTCACAATACAAAAACGAGACTCAGAGTTATATATTTCTATTTCATCAAGTTACTCGCCGTTTCCAATATTTGTAAGTATAGAAGAAAATTGCTGATTCGCTTGACGCATGACTTCATTTAGTTCATAAAATTTTAGATTTCGCCATAAAATCGGTCCAACGATGGGCTGTTTTGGTTGCTTATAGATGGGCGTAGAACGAACTGGAGGTAACTGACGTAAATCTCCTATTAAAATAATATCTAATCCACCCAAACCTGACTGAAAATTTCCAGTTATTTATTTTAATCTGGAATCAACCTTCAATAATAATTGAGCACTGATCATACTTATCTCATCAATGATTAGGACTTTAATGTATTTGAAAAGAGTTTTGCATTGTTAAGCAGTTTCAGAATGTAATGGAAGTAATCTTGATAAAGAAATTTTTAAAGCTGTATGAACAGTCGTTCCTGAAATAGCTACTGCTGCTTTACCAGTCGAAGCACAAGTTATACATGCATGACAGTATCCATTATTGTTCGTATAGCGATTATAAATTTCCATCAAAAGTTTAATGACGAATGTCTTACCGCTTCCGGCAGGGCCGGTAAACAAGTATTAAAAATGAAGTTGGATATGATAAAAGATGTGAAATAACATAAAGTAAAAGTCCTTTTTGTGCGTGTGTTTTTCGTTAGACACATTCTCACTAATTGATATAAATCTTCTTTGGATATTATATTGTTACGTAGATCCGAGGGTTCGTGGATTTTATGCAGAACAATCACAAAGATAATACACAGTTCAAGAGCGATGTGAATTTATTAACAAAAATCCAATTCTTTAAATACAGGATTCAGCAGCAATATTCACAGAGTAAATCTCCGAAGGTCTTTACACCTTCAACAGCAATCAAACACAATCACCAGTGTTTAAAAATACACGTAAATAAAAAATTATTCACAAGCACAGCCGAGCTAATCGCTAGTCAAAACAATCCTCACTACTCGCTGGTTTAATCCAGACTCCTCGCCGTACCGGCGAGCATCTTTTTATAGACGCGACAGAAACTTCCAGAAATATAACAGCTCGTATCATTGAACGTGACACTAGTGGAGAGATCTACTACTTTCTAGAAGATTACCGAGGGTTCCGAACTCGCCAACATGGTCACCAATGACGCCAAAATTGTCGCCAAAGTCTCCAAATTGGCTCTACCGCCAAGATTTCGCCAAGTTCTCATTGGATCGCCATTATAACGTAAAGGGCGGCATTGCTTGTGAATGGTACAAGTTTAACATGAAATAAACATAACATAGAGTAATATAAATGCATTAAACACTCAAATACAAATTATTTACACTATTTACACAAAATTCGTAACAATATTTTCTCTTTTTTTCAATATTAGTAAATTTGTAATAGTAAGTAGTTAGTAATGTTGCTTAGATGTCATTATTGATACAAAAATAAATTTTTCATTCGCATTTTTTTCCCTCGCCAAAATTGGTGATTTTCATTTGTCTTCAGTTTTTATAGTAAAAGTAATAGTAATAGAAATAGTAATAAAATATGAAGTGGACGTGATGAAGCAGATATTTATTGCCAATTTGGCGCGAAACTGGTTTTCGTCGACAAACCCTTGGCTTTTCGTAAAATAAACCTAAGAATAATTTTTTAGTAAAAAATTCTTGTAAAAAGACTAAAGCTCCCCCCCAAAAATTAAAAACCATTACTTTTATATATATAAGCAATTTTTTCAATCTTTGTGCAGATTATGAATAATATTGTTCTACACACAGAAAAAAAGTTTTGTGAGATTACTTTTATAAATAACGAAGTTATTTAAAATTTTGAGTATATTTTGAAAAACGTAAAATAAAATAGTTTTAGGCATTCTTTTTTTAAATGATTGATTCTAAGAGAGAAAAGCATGCACTTTTTTAGGGTAGAATATCCATTCATTAACGAGAAAGGAAATTGAACGGGAACGGTTTAGAAATAGTTTTCATAAAAACGTATCGATTTTGACTCATTTTAGAAAAAATCGTAAAAAAATAAAAAAATATCATTATTTTGTAGAAAAAAATTATACCATTTCGTGGCGAAAGAAAAGATTTTTCCGATTCTGAAATTGTTTTTTGTCTGAGTTGGATAAAAAGAATTAGATGGCTTTTGTTTCGTCCAAGTTATAATAAAACAGATTAGTTTAAATAATTCACACACAACCACACAAAAATTCGGCTTTCTAAATCTTCTTTTTATTTATTTTTTCACTGTTGCCATTTACATAAAACCTTAAATCTTTTTATTTACTAAATCGCTTCAATAAAAGTTGAGCTGTTTCATTTATTATTATAAATTTCTTAGAGTTTTGAATTTATTTTAGTTTAAATATATATATTAAATTACATCTCGTGGTTATGATATAAATATTTGTTAAACTCGCGACAGCTTTTTTAAAAACGTGGTAAAAGTCGGAACCTCATACATCTTTAACTTACTTTCATCGCGTAACCGCAACTGGTAACGCGTAACGAAAATTTTTCCCCAACGTGCCATAAGAAGTTAACTTCAAAAAAAAAAAAAAGTCAATTGCTACTTATGATTAAAAGAGAGAAACAGTATACAAAAAAATTTCCTAAATACGAGCGGACGACGATGTTTGGGATAAACTGAATACTGGAGATAAGCTGTGAAATGAGATAAGTCATTGATGCAAGTGGTTTGAATGGACGGTTACATTTTTTTTTAAAAGGAGTAAAATTTCAATTTCCTCTATTCAGTAAATGGACTTCGATTCTCTCTCTGAGCCACACCGGATTTTCAGTAGCATTAACAGTGGAAAAATAGTGCGTCTTAGATTGGAGTAAACACGGTAAATATTTTTTTCAAACGTTAATTTCTATGTCAATTTAATTTTTTTTTTTATCTGTTTAAAGAGTATATTTTCTGAAAACTTCATTCAACATTAGAGTTTTGCACATTACAAAATATAAAGAGTGTGTGCATTCATGAAATCAGTAATTTTCTCTTAAAATTATTTTTTAAAATTTATTTTACATATTGTTGAACTAAGAGATTCTAAACATTGAAAAAATTTTATAGTTTATTTTTATACATAAATTGTGGTATGCGTTTAAATATTATGAGTCAACTTATATAATTAATTTGTTTACAAATGAAGGCTATAATAGAATTCAAATGACATTGATTGTTGTTTTAAGATTACATTTTATACGTGGTTGACTGTCCTTTGGGAAAAGTCCAAGTAATTATTAGGCAGATTCCTTTTCAGGAAATCGTAATTTATTCCGGAGCTCTCTAGTAATTCTGGTTGATTCTCATCGAATAGGAAACAAATATCTCGTACTTATAAAACTACAAAATCACCGATTCAAAAGTGACACAAATATTGAAAACGAACAATTCAAATTTGTGATCACAATTTTGAATAAGGCAAATGAAACATGTGTCATTATCAAGTGTTAGGGCACTTCATTGTTACATACTTGTGTAATCCTATACAGATTGAAAAGAATCTTCACGGACATTCTAAAGTTTTCTCGTTAAATAACCACCCTATAATCTCCTTGACTATTGCAGAGACATCCCTTTTGGTCACCAAATTGGGGTGAAATTTGGCTACCAAATTTATCGTCAAGGTATTTCCCATTTACAAAGTATGAGGGTTGGGGCAAAAGTCATGACAACTGTTTTTTTCTTGAAGATACCAGTCCAGTTGGAAAATGTGACATATACAGATGAAAGGACAAGGTGATAACTACATGTGTGGACAATTAATAGCACTGAAATATTGTAACACTAATTTATTACGGTAGTAAACAGGGCAATATGACCTTCACTGTGCAAAAGAATGACAATACAGTACACATAAAGTTGACATGAGAAACCTGGGCCTAAAGATCCTCAATGTAGTCCCCTGCTACTGTCACTACACGCTGCCAACGATGTGGGAGGCGCTGAATACCATCAGCTTCAGCATTTGCCGTACCATGTGCGAATTTTCACATGTTGGCACACAGCATTAGCAATGTCCTCTCGCGTTGCTTACCGCCTACCACGTATTGGTTCCTTAATCTTGGGAATGAGATCTAAGTCACAGAGCGAATTTCTCCCTTGGCGAATGGCTGTTTTGATGTAAGCGCGCTGTTCAACACGGGTTACTTCCATCTCACACGACACTCACCAACTGATTGATTTTACAGCCCTCGCTGCGCTATTACCAGTTCTCACAGATCCATCTGTTGTTCTGCATACACACTATGCCTGTAGAACTTCCACACGACATATATACGCTAGTGATCCGTTCACATATCTACAAGAAAAAAAATAGTTGCCATGACTTATGCCCCAACCCTCGTATAATTGAAAGACTATAAATCAGCTCTTTTGACTATAAATAACAAAAATTCTGCATACGACATGTGGACTAAATACAATCTTTCTAGCCGCAATAATCTTTCGACAAAGAACAAATTTGAAATTTCGTACTCTACTAGTATAACAATTTCCATTATAAAATGAATCAAAATCTTTTGGTAAAAATGCATTTCTTTATAAATAGAAAAGCTCAGATTCTGCAATAAATGAGCATAAATGCAAATATCATGCTGCATTTTTTTGAGAAATTGTTACCAAAATTTAATTATCTTTTTTTAACTGGAATTTAATCTCCAGACAAATGCAATATATGTATGTATACAAAGAGAGAGACAGTTTTAAATAATTAAATACACCCTCTTTATTTAAAATGACCTCTTGATTTTCGTCTTGTGTATTTAAAACCATTTCACCGAATTTTGTTAGTAATATTTTAAATCTCAAAGATAAAATGTTGTCATTTGTCAGAAAAAAGGTTAGTTTAACAAAAAAAATTGGGTTGTAAATCAGCTTACTTTCTAAAATATATCAACAGTCTAAAATACTTTTGAATCATAAGAATTATAATTAAATAATTTTGAATTATTTAATTAGAATGTATTCAATATTTAACAGTGATCAAATGGAAACTTTATTTTTTTAAATTTCTATTAAAGGATAAATATCTGCGAATTTTAGTATAATAATGTATGAAGCCTTGAAACCACTTAATTCAGTGTTTCTAATAAATACAATTTTTAGAATAATTTGAGACAAAATATTTGGAAATTTGACAACAATTCTTTGTTTTAAATATTTCACTGAGTTTTACTTTAGATTTCACTCAAAAGGTGGTTATTTTATTTCAAAAATATCATTGACATTTTTCTTATCAGTTAAGTAGACACTCATATCTAATTTTGTTCTTTTAATACGTCAATGCAGTATTTATGCAAAAAGTCGTACTCTTCGTGAGTGTTGATATAAGTCCATGAATATATCATCTCACGAAGTAAAGTCGAGTCTATCTAGTAATAAGGATTAATGACTAGGATCTGTTTAACTCTTGTCAAAACTATTCAAAGTAGTCACATTATAAATCACGCAACATAACTTTTTGCAAAGTTTTAAGTAAATAGTTTTCACAAATCATGTTGAATCATTTTTTTTTCTGGTTATTTGTTCAGGCAAATCTAGAAGCGTTCGTTAGCGAGCAATTGTTGATATTGGATAAAAAGAAACACGATGTCGTGTTAAACAAGCTTTTAGTCATATATTTTTTGCTGTAAATAGAAATGGCAGAGGTATCTGTATTCAGGTAATAGAATATATTTTTAGTTTATAAAGTACATGGATTAAAGAATTTTTCGTTGAAGAATTCATAGTAACGAAGTCAAACAAATTTTGTTTTGTAATGTTACGAAGCTAATTATTTCTAGTTTAATTAACTATATTTTTGATACATTGACTTTATTACTAAGTCCAGAAATAAGAACCATTTAATTTTATTATTAATTCTATAAATATGCAATGAATAATAAATACGCAAATACTTATTAAATGAGTGCCTTTTTTAGTTGAAAGAAGAAAACAACAGAGATATAGTCTTTCTGAGTTCTAAGAGTTATAAGACGCTGCAATTTAGAATAAATTTAGCTAAAAATTAAAGTTCTTTGAATAAACTCCATGTACTTTTCTTCGAGTGTCTTAAATTATTCATAAAAGAATTGTTTTCCAAAAGTATTGAGCAAGGTGTTATTTTAGAAAATTAGTCGCATTTAGACATGACAGAAGACATAAAAGAAAAAGAAGTCGCATGACAGAAGAAAAAAAAACACCAAGTACGTTGTTTTTTCAAAGGCCAGTTGCTGCAGGGAAAACAAGATACGTGGCATGCTTTAATATTATAACACGAAATGAAAATATAAATTGAATTAAATGTTACGAATTCCTAAAAGCTTTCTATGTATGGGACTCTCAAAAAGGGACGCTTGTGTCTTAAAGATATGCCAATGCTTTGAAGAAATAAGGACTCATTACAAGGGCCCAAATGCTCCAAGAAGCAAATTCTGAAACATTGCATGGAATTTTCACGAACATAGCAGTGATGTAACAGATTAATTCACAAGAAATAGGATCAGAATCAAACTTAAATCATAGAGATTTAAGTTTTTAATCCACTTTAAGCTTCACTAAAAGTATAGTCTAATTTTTTTTCCAAGAGGCTTAATTCATTTTGTTATTAGCGATTGCTCTGCACTTATTCGAACACAAATGATATTTTATATAAAAAAATACTGTTAAATTCTTTTTTCTAATCATTGTTTATAGAGTTTGTCCTTCTTTTGAGTAATTTGTATTGTTTCATAGCTCACAAAAAACTGTTAAGGTATCAGACTACGTTCGGAACCCTGATTTTAAAAAAGCGCATAAATGGATAATTTTCATGATATTTAGTGTCACTTAGATAGGAATACATGTCTAAAATTGTTTTAAGAACATTATGACAAAAAAATTATTTAAATACAATATTTAGCAAAAAATTAACTTAGAATAACCTTTTTTCAAAACGTTCTCCTTTTTATAAAAAATAATTCTATAATATTTTGTGTGTGTGTGTTGATATAAACTGAAGACTTCTCCAGAGAGTCTCAACTAGGATTTTTGAAAAATTCACATTATTTTTAGAGTTATTACCCATTGAAATAAATATCGACGTTTTTCTCTTAAAATTTCTCCCCTCTATCGTAGTAAAGTATGGATAAATCCACTTCTAAGTTATATATTTCAAAAATTCTAGTCCAACCACTGTACAGAGATCTGAGTTAAGTATAGGCAAAATATGATTATAATAGAAGCATTTTTCATAAAGGGAGAATGTTTTGAAAATTGGTCATTCTATGTACATTTTTGTCAAAATATTGTACTTAAATAATTTTTAATTATAATAATATTCTTAAAGCAATTTTATATACGTTTTCTAATCTAAGTAGCACTAAATATCATAAATATTATTCATTTATACGCTTTTGCAAAATCACGGTTCCGAACGTGGTCGGATACCTTAAATTCAATGAAGATGTAAAATGAAACAGTTTTTTTTTCTTTTTAAATTTATAAATTCATATATTTTATAAACTTACAAGATTCCCAACTTGAGATGTAAAATATCAAATAGCCTCTGCTTCAGGCATATATATTAATGGGAAAAATATCTCAACACCAAGAAAACACTATTGTAGACTAGTGAAACTTTAGCAATACGTTCATCTAAATAACATGTTTAATCGCTTAAAGTTTTAATATCACGTTAATACACTCTGTCACAAAAAATTATATGCACCTAGAAGAAATTCAGCTACAATCACGAAACTTGGTAGGGATGTAGTCTGGTAAAAGATATGCAAATGATTAATATTTCGACACCGAGACGAGGGTAAACGCGCTATACGTATATGTGATGTGCAGCTGGGAGAGTTTAAGAAAATGATTGTTCATTCCATAGGATTATTCAAACAAATCTGTCTACTTGGAGGGACAGTATTATGACTGGAGATGCCCCGGAAACGTAAACGGTGACAGTACGAAGAATTGTCGGACTTTGAGAGGGGGCGTATAGTAGGCCTCAGAGAAGCAAGTTGGTCAAACAGGTGCATCGGCCTCCACCTCGGTCGAAGCGATATGGTAGTTGATCGGTATTTGCAACAATGGATCACGGAAGGGATAATCTATCGTCGTGGAGAGTCAGGGGGTCTCAAGAACACTCATACGCGCGATGGTTGCGCAATCATAAGAATGGCCACATCCTCAGAACAACGTCACTAGAATCGATTCGACGCCATTTACCATCTTCCAAACATCCAGTGGTATCAAGGAAAAACACTTGAAGACGACTTTCCGACGCGGGTAAAACGAGCCGACGACTATTAAGATGACTACCACTGACCCATCACAGATAGCCTATTGGATTTTTTCCTTCCTCGAGCAAGCTGGAGAAGGAAAAATTGGAAGCATATGATCGTCAGCGATGAATCCTGATTCAATCTCGCTGTTGATGACAAGCGCATACGCATGTGGAGGCGGCCAGGCCACAGGTCCCGAGCGGTATTTGTTGTTGAGAGGCATAAGGCGATTACACAAAGTGTAAAAGTATGGTGAGAGATTTGTTGGGACACTCGATCATCTCTAGTGGTGGTTCAAAGAAGTTTTACAGCATACAGTTAGGTAGACGAGATTTTAACATCAGTTGTACTGCTTATGATATCATGTTGCCAAGGTGCCATTTATCGGCAAGACAATGCTCGTCTACATACTTCACGACTCTTTCAACAACGTCGTCAAAGATATGACATACTTCCATGGCATGCCAGATCACCAGTCCTCTCGCTAATGGAGCCCGTCTGGGACGTATGTGAAAGGCATCTGAATCCATCCCGAAATACTCGTAAAAAAATTGCCCAATTTCAAAGATTATGGCATGAGGATTCATAGGTCTTCCGCAGGAGTCATAGGTGACGACCTCACTGATTCGATGCCACGCAGTGTTTCGGCTTCTATAGCTACCAGGGGTGGATTTACTATCTACTATAACTATACTTACTCTATCAATCCATATCTTCTTAATAAACCAACTTGTTCTGAATTTGTAATCTCTCTCATTTGCTTATCTCTTCATACACTACATACATGTCAAGTTTCATGATAGTAGCTCGTTTTCTTCTGGATGCATATATTTTGTATTAGTGACAGAGTGTATAAGCGTGAGAGGAGTCCTTTCATATGTGAAATGATTTACATCAATAACTTATAATCGCCAGAATCAAGCATGCAGACATGCATGCAATGAGTCTTACACATACAGGATATCAGTTTGTGAAATGGAATTGCATGCCTGTTGCACTTGGCTTGACAATATATAAGAGCGTTTGATTCTTGTTGTGGATGACACTGCAGTTGTCATTCAAAGTTAATCCATTTGTGCTTGAGTGTAGAAATATTTGATGATATAGAAGAACAAGGCAAACACGTCGACACTTTATAGAGCATGCTGGGTTACAAAAGCGGTATGAGGGTTCACGTAAGCTGGTTGGAAAACACCCCCTCGAATATTGTTCTCAAATAACTGCTCAGCAGTTTGAATTACTAGACTGACTTACAAGTTTGCAGTCAGGGTGCATGAAATAACCGCAAGAGTTCTTCTGCTGTAATAGAAAGTTGTTCCCCAGACCATAACTCCAGGTGCAGATCCAGTTGTCTAAGCCTCAGAAAGACTATTTGCAGGCTTTAGCTTGATATTCTTCGAATCAATATACATCAATTGCAGCACCAAGATAGAAACAGCTCTCCTTGGAGAACATAGCACAGTACAACTCCACCCTCCAATGAGCTCTAGTGTGACATCATTGTGGTAGCATATATCAGTGATTTGGAGTTAACGGTATGAACGTTACAAGACATCTGGCTGGGTGTTAATCCTCAAATAGCCGATATGATACCGTTCACTGTGTAACTTTTGTGTCAACAAAAGCTATAACTTTTGCTGTAGATGCACTACGATGCTCCACAGCCATGTGGCGAATACGGCTATATTCTCTGTCAGAACCGTGCGTGGTTGGATTTCGGTTTTCTTGAGATATAATCTTTTGTTATATAACGGAAAGAAAATCTGTGATGGATCTATACGCATTTCTTCAATTAATACTTTTGGGAAATCTTTGGGCTATCAATTCTCGTTATTCACGACCAGCCCTTCGGAAGAAGAGAATCGTGATATTTAAATTAACTTACTATAAATGGGTGAGGTTTTCTAGCTTGTAGAGAGAGTAGGAGAGAAGATATACTCGAGTCAGGTGAGATTACTACTGAATGTATAATGTTAGAATTATAGTGATTTGATTCTTATTAGGAGGAAACTTTAAAGTGACGATTGTTCCCTAGGATTAAATTGATATTAGATTAAATCGGATGATAGGTTTGATAATTTACTAAGATAAGGATCAAGTTTGATAGTCTCCTAATCATTCACGTTTTACCATCGTTGTACGACTTTCGTGGTTAACATTGAGACATTCTCTTACTAATATTAGTTGAAATTGTGTCCGTTCTTTGTGTGTTAAATGAATAGATTAATTGGATCATGTTGAGTGTTTCTTCATCTTCCCCCCACACATCTAGGTACCCGAGAAAGAGGTCCAAGCCTCTCACAAATCTATTTCGTCATTGCTCTATTATATGACCTAGTTCAAACAGTGAGCTGTTGATAATCGCTGCTTCGTCTCCATAAATACATTCTTGACTAACATCAACTCACTACACAAATTTCTATCATAAAAACAATGATTACTAGCTTTATAGCGTGTATTTAAAACAATCCTGATTTGCATATTCATAGTGATGCTAGTAGCGTCACATTTATACTGCTAGCACGAAACTTAAATCGATGCCATCTTTCATAAACATAAACACGCTTACCAAATTTAATTCATCTGGCACAGCACCTTCTTGGTGTTTTCTTTTCTACCAGTGTAGAATAATTAAGCAGCACTTAAACAAATAAAATGGTAAAAATTTGCCAGTTATAATTTAAAAATTTACAGACGAAGCGTCATATTAATCTAAAGTTATAATATTCAAGGCTGTTGTTGCTCATGCCACCTGTCTGACATAGTCAGATCGAGGCCCGCGAAATTCATCGTGGCAATGGGCTATATGTACGCCTGTCGTTGGTTTTTAGCCTTGAGCACCATACTGGTGACAGTACGATTTAGCTCGGAGAAATTCCCGAAGGAACGATAGATGGCGACACCACCTATCTCCACCTCCACAATTTAGGCATGGAACTGAATTGGAGGGAAATTTTCTCCAATTCCCTGCAATCTTGATTCAGCCCACAAGACTTTCGGACCCACTGATTTAACGAGCATGTGCTCCGCGTGTACTCGGAGGGTATTTGGCGGTACGGGCATCAAACCCAGGCCTTCCGGTCCGGAGTCTGGTGCTCTAACCATTAGGCTACCCACGGCCTAAATTCGTTTAACAACTACAGCGGAAGTTGATGAGAGGATTTTTTCCCCTTAAAAATTAAATAATTCAAAGCATCAGTCTTTGTGTTTAAATTTCTTTACATATTGAGGTAGAGAATTTATTTTCTTAGATTCTTTGAATACTCGTACACATAACTTCCATAAATAAGCGTGCTTTTATTGGATGAAATAGAATTGCCAGAACAAATAAGTTTCTACTTACAAAAGAATATTACAAGAAATAAAGTTGAACTTCATATGTTAAATTTAATAAGGCTCAAATGATATATTTTTAACTTGCATAATAAGTTAAATAATTTCTTTTCTCCAATTTATGTGAGTTTATCGTGTGTCTCATTCATTGGCATCTACAAAATTTAGGAAAGGGTGGGGGGAATATAAAACATTAGTCAAAATACCCAATGCAATACGTTATTTAATATTTTCTTAATACTCTTTTCTGAAGCCGTATATTAAAGTTTCAATGGTAAGACAATTATTTTTTTCCGACATTTAATCAAAAATATAAATACCTTCGAAATATTGGAACATTTCCAAATCTAAGTTAAAAATTCGAAAATCAATTTAATCTTAAACTGGAAAACACACATACACACACACGTAACATAAGAAGCAATTGTAATAAGAAAGGACGAAATTCCCTTTGCTCACATTTTGCGATAATTTAGGCAAATGCTAAACTTTTAGCAGAATGATTGATTTGTAGCTATAAGGCATTGAAACGGAGCACCGGGATGGCGCGTATGAAACTGAGCACATTCCAATGGTAAGACATGACTTCCACTGGTATGTCATTTCGCTGATCCACGTTAAACGTGAATTGTACCTTTGCCTCACAGATGGATTTGCAAGCAGTATGAGCAGATGTTACTGAAGATGTAGAATTGGGTTAAAGAAAGTATGATAATTAAATCGCAGGATCCTTCGACATTTGAATCGAAGCGATCCTAGCATTCGATTATGTTGCCAGGGATGGGTCGACCAACAGCGCCAATAGAACTCGAGGATACAGGGATCTTAAGATAGACACTCGCAGTTCATAATTCGTCTTTAGAAACCAGTCGATCCATTGTGTAACTAAGGCACCAGTTACTGCACTGATCATCTATAGGTGACTCAGTAAATGCGGGAAGAGAGCACAGAGACTATTCCACCGACTGTCTTTCACTATTGTTCAACTTCAGGTACGTTTGCAATGGTATTGGGTGCATTTAAGCTAAAGACCTGGAATCTCACAGACACGAAAAAAATTGTTTTTAGTGATGAGTTCTGTTTCGAACTGAGCTTCTATGTCCAGTGAAGAAGTATTTGAAAATGTCGAAAACAACGGTGGGATCTACACCCGACTGTCGATTTTAACACAGCCCGAAAATACAGTTACGGTGTGGGATACCATTTCATTTGATAGCCGTAACTCTTTGTTATCAGTGACATTTTATAGCATGGCGGTACATCGATGAGATTCTACTCCTTCTAATGTTACCCTTCATTTAACTGACTCATGGACTTACATTTCAAAAGAATGATACCCAACTACATATGCCACACTTTTCAATTGCTTGTTTTCTTTCTTCACCAATACTTCCCTGGCTGGCGGAATCGGCAGATTTGTCCCCGAAAGAGCATGTTTGGGCCCTGATAAGCAAATATCTCCAGCCATCCCTGGATCACTCCGATCTAAATCGCCAGTGGGTATGTGTATGGTAATCAATCCCGCAGGAGGACAGGAACCAGCTCTATGAGTCAATAGGTAACAAGCTGAACGGAAATAAAAATGTCAAATAAGTAAATTTTGCTAAATTACCTGGTATTTTCCGGATTTGTCTTGTGAGGTCCCCGCCGTTGGGGACCTCCGTTCTACACTATCCACGTGACCTGTTTCTGTGGGGAGGAACGAAGAACTACCAAAGTCATTCAAACTAAAATCTGTTTATTAATATCTTAGTTTAAACACAATTTTCAACAACAAGAATAATATAAGGAGTATGATCAAGAACGAGAAGACGCAACACGTATTAGCAATCGATAGCGCAACTAACCACTGAATCTAACTTAATAGATTAAATACTATCTCACTAGTAAAGGCTTTATACTTAAAGTTTAACTTATCAATCTTACCGCTATATCCTAGATAAACAGCTACGATCCTTATTTCTGTTCTGGCTTTAATCCGGCTATACTCCGTTGGCTCGGACCCACTTTTGGTTAATCTTCACCGGCACTGTTAGGCTAATTTCCAGGATTAAGATTCCTCTTCTAGATTATATCTCATATCACCTTGCGACTATCTTTCTACTTAGCAACCACAGCTAGCAACTTCCCTTAACGACTCCACTTAGCGACCTCGCGAATGCTAAACTTCCAATATAAATATGATTCCTAATTTACATATACACGTTCTTCTTCTTGAGTTGGTTGGAAAGAATTGCCATTCTGGCCCCAAAGAACCCCAAGAGGACAGTTAATTGAAATCGTGATAAAATCCCCGTCACACTCTGTTAATCCATATATAAATATAATAGAAGTCAAATAGACACATTTTAGCTTTTACACTGCTATGAGAGATGATTCTTCCCCAAACCCGTTCTTAGCGGATCTTTACTTAATGAAAGAAACATTATACCTGCTTAATTTTAAATCTGAAGGTCTAATAGCGCGGGAAATCCCGTGATGAATGAGCAAGTCTCTTTTTTCCTATTTACAAATATATTATAATCATAGATACATGAATAAGCGCACACACGCACGCACACATGTATATATAATATGCATGCATAGCTATATAAACTACCACACGTAGATATATTTTAATCTGCTCCTATGGAAGACTGAAATTGGAGGTCAATATTCTCTGACGAGTATCGACAAATGCCAACATGCTAAGTATGTCTGTGAAAGATGGTTATTTGGTTATATTACATTCACATTATCGTATGGGTTATATTACAATATATATTACATTATTATATATTTGAATCATAACCAGTATATGTTGACAGGCATAGATAAACTCTGCTGAGGTTAAATAAATCTAGCGAGCATGAGTATTTGCTTGCACGGGTGATAAGTGATTTTAATAAACTTTTAATTTATGATTAAAATGTAAATCTTAGGGGTGAAAGATTGAAGCTTTATATAAAGCATATATCTATACCTAATTCTTCATTGCTAAAAATTAAAAAAAAAATGTATTAATAATACATTTCAAACCCAAATGATATTCTAATTATATAGCATTGTACCCTATAATCAGGTTATAAGTTGTTTTCCATAGATTTTTTTTATTATTCTTTTCAAGAAAGAGGAATAGGTAACTTATTTGCGAAATGGAAAGAAAAGCTATACATGTTGTAATTGCAAAAAGATTTGTTCTACGGTTAAAAGATATCATAAAGACAATCGGCCCTTTTGTGCTTCAAAGGATCATTATAATTTAAGTTGTCATAGTAAATGAGATTGTATAAGATAAATCGCATATATTTTATGTGTAAGTTTATTATTAATGTTATTTTATTTTCTGATTTGGAAAGTACTGTTCGTTTCTGGTTCAACAGTTTATTTATATATCCGCCGTCCATCCGGTATAGTGATTAATGACCCTAACTGCGGTGCTGTAGGGCCTGGGTTCGACTCCAGTAGAAGGCATGGATGCTTGTAAATGTATAGTGCCTTGGCGGCATGGGGGGTACTCTAAATAGCCGTCGAGCCGCATGTCCTCTCGTGAGGTTTGTGGGAGGCCTCTGACCTCCCCCAGGGCATTCTCTTTCATAATTCGGATGAAACCGAGCAAAATCGTATTGTCACCTGTATGGTGCTCAGAGCTACGGATAACGACATGTGTACAACTAGGCCCTTGTCACAATGAATTTTTTGGGCCTGTCGATCAGGCGGCATAAGTAACAACTACAACATTTACATATCCTGTTACTTAAACTTTGTGTCCCATTTTGCCATATACTACAATATTATTTAACAAATTCTGATGCATATCTCACAAGAAAAAATTAAATTTTTTTCTTAAGGTAAAAAAATGATTTTACCCGTGTGTAATTCACCTTCAGAGTATGCTGAATGTCTATATTTGCAGTATAAGTGAAAAATGACGAATTTTAACAAATATTTCTTTCTTCTGCTAACTAGGGAAGTGCAAGAGGTGTTCTCGACCTATTTTGATGAATTTAAAACATCGAAAAGTCATTGGTAGGTAAAGCAAAAATTTCAAAAGAACTACAGGTCAGAAATAAGCAGTTTTTCAATATAAAAACAAATTTGTATGTCCGTAGTCCCAGCGAACTCATTTTCCATCCAGCATAGAGCCGAGAATTATTTGTTTTCCATTGTGTTTTTTTATCCGCATCCACACCCCCGTAGATCAGAAGAGCTCCTTTTATATACATGAGATTAAAAAAAAAAATGCCAGATGGATTTTTTCCCCGCATGTTGTTTCTCGAGCACAAGTGACTCCCAAAGCGAGACAACCAGATAAATGTTTGACAATAATGTTTTTTCAACAGTCACATTTCAGTATGAGGACAGCTTCCTGTAACTAAGTCAGACTTTGCATGTCACAGGGCTACGTGCCATCTTACCATGAACAAGGGCGCCTAGAACGCAAGGTATTACTGTAATTCTCCATCCCTGGACACTAAGGAAGCTTTCGCACTATGCCATGCCCATATTTTCTTTTCGTCTTTCCTTTCTTTCCAACCGTTCTTCTACAGGACGAAAGAAAGGTATGGGCATGGCATACTAAGAATTATTACCAATTATTTTGTATGACATAGGGGGAATTATCTACTGATTATTTTTTATGAGTGATAATAAAATGTTCCTTTTACACACTCATAAATAAATACACAAATCGGGCGACATAAATTAGAGCTGGTATAGAGCTACTTACTTTGAAAGACTTAAATTTCTAATTATAGTGAAATATAGTATTTAAAACTTAAGAAACACGTGTTAATTAATAACATTAAAATTTAATGCATAAAATAACTTATCAACAAACAAATGCTTTTAATGGAAGGGATGAATCGGGTGCTTTCCTAAAAAAATTTTAAACATTGGCATCAATCTTGTCAGGTTCAACCCTAAATCTCCTCGGTTTGTAGAGTTCCGTCTTTTTCTCTTTCTTCCTTTATTTATTTCGGAGATTGGCAACTGAGCTGAGTATCTCCTTCTCATTACGAAAAGCAATTCAAAACTTTCTACCAATACTTTATAAATCGGGATAAATAACTGGTATGTCTTTTTTAAGTCAAAATTGCTGACATTCGTTTCTAAAATTTACTTTAAGATATCCGTTACTGCCTACTTTTATCAGCTCCTTTTGCAATATGACATTTGAGGGGTTTTTTTTCAGTGTGACCGTAAGAATTCATTGCCTAGTGTGGTATTACCATAATCAAAACATTCTCAAACCTCGTTTTAAAATCTGAATAAAGGCATTTATATGTTGAACGTAGGTTAAAACGTAATTTTTCTTGAAAATTGTCTGTGGCTAGTTGAGAAACTGAGAAAATTCGTGATGTCTTACCCCTTTAGCTTAATTCTGACACAAAAAACGCTGAAATATGATGGTCCTTGTTTTTGTAATATTTGTGCTGTCACCTTACAGCTGCAAATTAACCTCATTAATTTTAGTAAAAAAATCTGTTAAATAGTTTATAATTCTGGTTTCCATTTGATTAAATTTTCTTTTAAAATTAAAGTCACGAACTGGTTTAAGGAGAACTTCTATTGTAGATCCCCATTTATACTTCATAGATCCCCCCCTCCAAAGTTATTTTTTCGCTGACGTGGACCCCTGGAGGTCAATATAGATCACTTGGGGAATCACTGGTTTAATAGTTAATCAGAATTTCACCATTTAATTATTCTTAATTTATAGGTAACTCGACTCCGGTGGCTTAGAGGTAGCTTGCCCTCTTCGTAAGCCTAAGGTTATGGGTTCGACCCCGGCTGGAATTGCTAGATTTTTCTGGTTGCGAAAATCTCGCGCGCGCCTAGTCATGCATGTCACATATGATTATGTGGCATGCAAAAGGTCCCTTGAGTATCAGTTGGGTCTGGTACTCTCAGAAAAATTAAATCACTGCAATATTTTGCATCCGACTAGAGTTTGAATTGAACAAAATTTTCCACTAAAATTCTTAAAGAATTCTCCACTCATTGTTCTCCTGAATAGGTCCAAAGATTTTTCTTTCAAATATTAGCATATTTTCTTCCTTTGCTTTATTAAGGGTCCAACATTCACTTCCATACAGAGCAATAGGCCTCATTAAAGTTTTATATATGCTCAACGTGGTGCTTATAGAAATAAACTTAGACTTCAATTGCTTTCTGAGTCAGGCCATTTTGAGTAAAAAATGGTAGTGAGAGATTTGACAAATTTTCTATTCTACAAAATACTCTTTTTAGAGTCATTCTAGTGAGGCTAACCAACTTCTTTGGTATGTTAAGGAAAAGATAAATGTAGAGATGAAAATTTTTCTTATCTTTTTATAATGCAACCTGCTCATACTTCCAGCAACTGCGCACATATTATCTAAAGTTTTAGTCAAATATGGACAACTACAAAATTTGTCTTGAAGCTTCTTTATACAAACAGTAACAAGAGTTAGAGGTTTGTTCACGTCCCATTAAAAAGACCCTACTCTAAAGTTTAGAAATGACTTAATTTCGGAAAAATGGAAAGTGTTTTAGTGAATTATATTTTCAATTAAGTGTTTTGGTGCCCATTTTTTCCAAGTTTACCCTTTATACATAAACAGAAGTAAAATGTCATTTTTTTTTATCTCACAAAAACATCCCTTATCATTTTTTATGAAAATTTTGTTTCAAAAACAAAGCAATTGAATTAGAATGGAAAAACTCTGTTTTTCTATTATAAATTTTGTTTGAGGGAAGAAAAAAGGACTTTTCTTAGTCATACAAACGTTCGTTCTTTCACTGCATTAGATATTTTATATACCAATTCGAAAAAATTTGCACTTATAAGCATGTATTTATTATTAGCATGTATTTCTTTTATTATTAACATGATGTTATTTAATAAAGTACTAAGGCTAAACTGAAATAATTTAGTTCTTAAGGAGTTTTTTGAAAAGTCATTCAAAAAACTCCTTATGTACCACTAACTCTATTGCATTAAGTATCTGTAAGAAAAGCCGGTTTTATATTTAAACATGTGATGATAAAAATTAAATTTTCTACAAAATTAATAAATAAACAAATAATAATAACAAAAGTAAGGAACTAAAAAAGCGTTAAAACATTAAACGTTGGTAAATTGCTTATTTAAATAAAAACTCTTTATTATTGCAGTTATAAAAATAATTATTGGCAAAAAAATAAAAGGAATAATGTTAGGAAAGAAAAATAGAGATGATCCTAATGAGTACAAAAAATTTGGTGAAAAAACACATAAAGGACTTCCATAATCAAGAGAAGTGAAAAAAAAAAAAACTTTTTTTAAAAAAGAATGTAAAAGGATTTGTGATACGAAAATTTATATTCTATCCATAAATTTAGAAAATAAAAGAAGTTGTATATTTTTATTTAAGTGCCAAACGAATGGCAAAATTTTGCTATTTATTGTTATTTAAATAACCTAATCTGAAAGATTTGATAAAATGTACATTTTCATGTTGGGTACAATAATTTGAACTGTAAAATACCTGTAAATTTTTTCACAAAAGCAAATCAAGCTCGTTTATAATCAGTATTGTTGATTATGAAGCACAAAAAAGCAACGAATCTTTTTTATGCTTCTAGCTCAATTTTTACGTAATGATATTTTTAGTCAATTTATCAATGTCAAACTCAACCAAATATAACCAAATCTAATAGCCTAACCATGTGAATAAGAAAGGAAAAAATATTTGCTAAAGACATACGCTTTTGACAATGAAGTTTCCGATTTTCCAATGAATTTGCTTTCTAAACAGAAAAAAAAAGTTTAATGGTATGCCTGAAAAAACTTCTCCGATAAATAAGTGTAAATTACTAACAGCATAAGGTTGTTGCTTCAGAAATGAAGAAAAAGAACTAAATACTAAAGCGTGTCAGAGATAAAGAGAAAAGAAAAATGTATGTTTTTATTTGCTCGTTTTCCCCCCTTTATCACAATTTCATATGCATATTTTTCAGTTGTGTTATATGATATTCAATATTTCGATAAAACAAATAAGATTGTATTTATTCATAAAATTTTGCTAGCGCCATTTTCGATAGATAAAAGTTTCCAAAATATTCTACCTGAAAAATATTGGAATTTTTGAGTAAAAATTAGCTTAATAAGATTTATTTGGCCGTTAGTTATCTAAGGGGTTTAATGGTATTGACAATAAATTATCAAAACTAGAGTTTCTTGTTTGAGAATAAAAAAATATTTAAATAGCATTGTTATATAAAATATCTAATGCATGCAAACAATTGAATTTTTTCCCTTTAGAAACTTTCATTGCATAGATAACAAATTTTGAGTGCGAAGTTTTATACTAGACAGAGAATATTGTTTATTAATCCAAAGGGGGAAAATGTATTTAAATGAGACAGGAAAAAGAAAGTATATATATATATATATAAGCTTAATCCTATATGTATCCATCTATCATACTAAATATAAACAAAAATAAGAATTTTTTACCACCCACCCCCTTTTTTTTTAAAAAAAAAAAATATTAGAACTTAATGTTTAATAATTTTTTTCTTCACTTCTTAGAAAATTAGCACAATAAGTATTCATTTCTGTTACTGTGTATATAAGATATTTCATTCAGGTATATAAGTATAATAAACTTAACATATTCAGTTACTTCAGTTCAGTTAGCGTTTATTATATAGCTCGCACTTGAAGCAACACAAGGGCTATTGCCGACGGACTTCGTAAATTTGAACTGCAGTCCAGTGACGAGGACAACACCTGAGCCGACTTTCCACTCTCCTGAATTTCGCCTCATGTTAAGGTGAAGACTTTGAGCCACGACAGGTTTAACACGTATAGGGACCTTTCTGCACGGCGGGCCTTCAGTAGCAATAAGACTCGAACCCACGACTCGAAAACGTCGGTCACGAGTTCGTGACTATGACCACTAAGCTACCGCGGTAACACTAAGATTGAGCATTGATTAATCGTGGATAAATTTATTATTGTCGTCGAATTTTTAACATTAGTTCCGAGAACACTTTTAAAGCAGAATGCACGGAAATTTTTGTAGAATTTAATAAAAAAGCAGAGTGAGAAAATTAGTTTTTCTTTTTTACACGTAAGCAATATTGTTTTGAAAATTTTTCCAAGTTGCCATGTGTAAAATAGGAAATATATGAATTGTGGCGCCATCTATACACCGTCGAAGTAACTCTTTTGTTTCCTCATTTTTTTCAATGACTAACTTCAAAAAGTTTACCTAAGATTTTTTTTCTTCTTTTTTATTTGAAAAACAGCTAAATTATGCCTATTTTCTGGAAAACTTAATAAATCATAGAAAAACCATTCTTTTAAAATAATAATAGAATACAGTTTTTTAAAAAGAAAATTTAAGGATAGATTTTTTCAAGGAAATAAATATCCTGTTGAATTAATAAATAATATAACGATGTGGTGTTTGTTTAGCTTAACTGTGTATATAATAATATATTTATTTATATTCTTATATAGAATCAATGTGATGTAATTATTAATTATGCATTACCGTTATTATCATGAAACTAGATCAAAGAAATGTCATTTACTCGCAAAAGAGCATCAATTATGTGACTGTTTTAAACCTTCAGTATTTATAATTTATTTTTCTACTCTTTAATGTTCTCAGAACATTTTTAAAGGGACTCAGTAATAATAATCTCACGAAAATATTTAACATAACTTTAATGTGTAACATTTGAATTTCTAGCATGTAACACAATATTTTTACAATAATGAGTTTATGGAATTTCGCAAATTCTTTAAATTCCTTATACATATATGTATCTATGTATATATATACATATGAGGAATAGCTGGAAAAATATATGTTACATAAAATTACTATTGAATGAGAAATATAATGTCCATTTAACATTATTTACTCTTAAAACATTTTAAATAGTTAGTTGTGTGAATTAACTGAAAACAATTTTTTTTAACCAATGCTTAACAATATCAAAATTTTATTTTTCCACCCTTGTAATAATAGTACGCATAAAAAAAAATTAACCGAGTTAGATATTTTTCAGCTGAATCTATATATAAATGATCTCATATACTCAGTTCATTTTATACTTGATGATTGTTTTTATACATAAAAAATATTTAATATTTAATTGGTGGATGAGAGATAGAAAAAACATGTTTCAATGATAGTGGCAAATCCCCAGTGCATAATTAATATACTTTAAATGCAATTGTTCTTTTAAAAACATGGAGCTTCTGAGGAAAACTGTTAGTAAAATTAATAGTAATTATGTCACGACCGAAGAAACCAAAATGAAACTTTATTGAGAAGTAAGTTTTTCATATCAACAAAATAATAGGACACAAAAGGGAGGAAACTGTAAAATTAATATGAGGAATTCAAAAATCTGAAAGGAAATATTAATGATAAATTTGTTTTCCCCTGCAATATTGTTAGGTAATTAACATATTTCCCTTAAATAAAAATTACCTTCAACTGTAGCTTCATATACAACTTAAAATATATCTTACATAACATTTTTTACTATGTAATTAATATTCACTGAAATTTTTAAGTAATGAAGGCTAACATGTACTCTAAAAGTACTACGGAATACGTGGTAGAAAAAGATTTTGCAGAGTTAAAAGAACATTGAATTTGATCGGTTGGCAAGAATTAACGCCACACTAGAGCAACTAGTAACGGACCTCGCCTTTTTTAAAACTGGTAAAATAAATAAATAAATTAATTAATTAAATTAAAAAATAAATAAATAAATAAAAAGAAAAAAAAGATCTTAAATATTATTTATATATTTAAATTCTTTGCCACTCAACTAGAAGTCATTGCATCGAATTTCTATTTCAAATGCCATAGCCCAATTATTTCGCCAAACAGTTTTTAGTAAAGTTGGGATTTAAAATAATAATTCAACTTGAACACATTATCCACTATTACTCGGATACCATTGCCAACACTGAATGAGACAAATAACTAACTAGATTCAAACATATTCTTCCACTTTCGTAGAACATTTATTAGTGTGAAAGTTTAAAATGCTAAGACAATACCACTTGTGTGTTGTGTGTGTGTGAATAGACTTTTAAAAGTCGAGAGGGAAACTTACGATAGGTTAAGGAATGAAGTCTCTTGAGAACAAAGTAAAAATAATCGAATGAACTACAAAATAAAATATACTGATAAGGATATCGTTTCTATTAAAAATATCCTATTCATACGCAACTAGAAATTTATCTGTGAGATTATGTATTAACTTTCATCACTACTCCATAACAGCCAAAATTTTTCAAAATACCTACGCCACATGAAAAAAGAATATGTTATTTTCAATTTCTAGGGTTTATATATATATATACAAACAAACAGAAGCGAGTATTGGTGTTGATTGATGTTAACCTATTATTGTTTTGAGTATCTGCGATCCAACCGAAGAAATACCGAAAAAAATTTTTAAAAGGGAATTAAAATAAATTGTGTAAATCTTATATATATGTCGATCGATTAATAAATTATCTTCAACAATAATCATAAATAATTATTCATAATGTCATGAGCATGCATTAAACATACTTAAATTGGTTATTTGCTTCTAATTTTTATTGACAGGATTTCTGCAGATCATTTATTTACACGTCTATTCTTGCTATTCTCATATATGTAGTGTTATCTAACTATTTGAAAAACATTTAACATATTGGAAAACAATACAACACAATAGAAAAAATCACTTTAAGATTTCTATTATTTTTGCCGAGTAGAGGCAATGTGTTTTTATATTTGTTCGTTGAAAATGTTCAATGTTGTTAAAAATGAGGAATACACCCAATATTAATGGAAGAACTAATTTTTTTAACATATGTATCTATATTTATGTATAAAATTAAAGCCCTTAAATTTATAGAAACATCTTAAAATTTAAAGCTGTGGATCTTTCTATTGCTAAAAATGGGAGATGCAGCAAAGAACACTTAATATAATAGAAAAAAAATGAATTAATTTCAACAGAGCAGTACACACATTAAACTCTATATTAATGTTTATATATAAGTTTGGGAATTCAGAATATGATACTAATATTAAAGTAGTTTCCTTTCTAGAACTGTGTTTTTCTAAATATGGAAAAATATATAGTGTTCCTATTAAAATAAGTTAAGATGGTTTTAATATAGATACTTATTTATCATCCTCTTCCATAAAATTTAGAAATATGAATTGTGACATCTGTATTAAAACCTATTAAATTATCTCTATCCATTAATGAATTCAAAATATAATATTAATGTCGAATATATTTTTCTGTCTGAAAATTTACTTTCAGTTTGAGTTCTTTTTCTTAGCACTAGGTGAAGATATGCACAAGTATGCATTGGCGAGTATTGGTAAGGATCAGACAATGGATTCTCGATTCAGTTGAAGGACGCTCCCTTAAGTGCTGGGCGTGGTGCCGTCGGATAACATGGATGGGGAGCGTGTGAGGCTGACAGCTGATTATAGAGCAGAAATTTCAGCCACGAAATGGAACCATGACAGGGACACTTTCAGGTCCACCCCCTCTACGCACACAACAAAGTTCCGAAGAGCACTCTCGCCCGGAAAACTAAAAGACGAGGAAATTACCCACTCGAAATTATCGACAGAGTCTCACGACGAAACGTGTATTTAAATTCAACCGATGATGGGCCTTCGAAATCTTCGGGAATTTTCACAGAGAGATCCTGGACAGTCCTCGAAAAATCGATATCATTAGCGGCAGAGTGAAAGTGACAGGAAATAATATTTAGCCTTTAATCACGATTACAGATTGCTTCTATTTTAATAGCGGGGAGAGACAGGAATTGAGTGAAACTTCCAAGAAATATGCCCCACTTAAAACTTACTCTGCGGAAACTTGGGAGAATGCAAATATATGATAGGGTGCTTCCCGTCATAAACTATCTCCCCATGTGGGAAGGCGGGGATCAGAACAGCCTTTCAGCCAATATGTCGTCAATGACATCGCTAGGCAACCTCTCACACAAACAATAATTATCACTTTACTGCTGCCCCTGGAATGCCCAAATAAGAAGGTCAGTTGATGAGAGTCGAAGAAAAAAATCTCGTACTGTAGCAATTTGGCGATCATTCTTAGTTTGGCACTCAAAAATTCACTGTGAATCAACTTCTCAAAACTCATTTGAGAGTTTAGTTGATTTGAGTGCATAACTAGGGATTTAGTTTCATAGTTAAAAATGTATTGCTGTTCATTAATTACTGTTATTAAATGAATATATTTATATATTATTAAATTTAAATTAGAGTCTTTATGGTGTTTATTGTCAGAATTATGTTTCTAAACGCAAAAGGAGGGTTTTAATTAATGATAGTGCTGGTATTATCAGTTTGTTTTATGTATTACGTAGACAAATATTAACTGTAATTGTTTTTGAATTTTTGCCACTTATACTTGATTTCTATCCTATTACTTGGTTTCATTTCAAAGAAATATTGAGATATGAGATGCGATAACATTTTGTTTAAAAAGATTACAATATTTTCAACTGTAACCTTGTTCTTCTACAAGAAATATTAGCCTACTGTCAAATATTCACACTCTGTGAATACACTCAAACAATTTATATTGTTCTTAAGTGTGGGGTGCGGATAATTCACAAGATCTGGAGATAGTAAAAAAATAAGATAAAATAAAAGAGTTTTATACAATTTAGTTAAAAAATAACTCTAGCCAAAAAATTCAAAAATTCCGAATATGTACTTAATTTAAGAAATTTTAACTAAGAAAATTTTAATTCCCAAGATATGTCGACGATGAAATGGATGAAGATGAGGACAACAACAACGAAAGTAGCAAGGGTCCATCAAATGCTGCGTTAGAGACAGCGATGGAGTGGTACGAACAACAATCAGAGTGCTGTCCTACTCAACTACAGCTGCTGAAAAGAGTCAGATACCTTGTAGCGTAAAAACGAAGGTGTATAATGGTACAGCTTCATGTCCGGTTTCATGTACTGCATGGATCACATTCGGTTTTCAGTCATCCGAACAATCGCGTATCCGAACAGTGTCCGGTCCCAATTGATTCGGATAAACGACGTTCTACTGTATTCAGTTATAAGACATAATTAATAAAAAAAGTAAATTATTGTAAATACCTATTTGTTATCATTTCATGTACGATTTATTGGCTTTTCAATCTATGACGCGTTCGGATTTCCTCGGGAACCTCAACAATCAGCGGGATTTCCACTTTAACCAACACGAGGAGGTACTGCAACAACTGTAATAAATTACAGTCAATCGTGTATACTTCTAAACTTCGTAAATTAAAACCCAATATATGAAAATTATTATTTGACGCGTTCTACTTTCCCACGACTGTCTGTTTTTAAACTCTTAAACATTTTTATAATGCAATATGAGAATTTTTTTGTAGCTTTTTTACAAAAATTAGTCTTTTTTAATGGTAATTCAATAATAAAAATTGTGATGCTACTGTATTAATACTACTCAAATAAGAGCGAAAGGGGGGAAAAAACACACACACGCTCATAAAGCTGGTAAACACGTGAACCTTTTAAACTGAAACTTGTTATTAAAGGGTATATCTTTGTATTTTTATATAAAAATAATAGTTTAAAAAATGTTGTCAGATACGAGGAAGTTAGAGGAACGAAAAAAATGTCAAATCATTTTCTTTGTTAAAAAGAGTTCTGCAAGGAAGTTACCAGAAAAATTTTGCTCCTACGCTGAAGAAATAAAAATGGTTACATAGTGATTTTTACGTGGCAAAAAGATAAGGTACATGTAATATTAATAAGGGATCGGAAGCAAATTTGTACAGTTCTTTTTAAAACTATTGAACGGGGTTTTTTTGAGTAAAAATAAACGAAAATTATTTTTTTGTCTCTTTTTACTAAATGATTATGCTTAGCGAAGAAAAACTTAAGGAAAGTTCTTTTATTAAAGATGATTACTGGAACTATGACATTTTCAAACACCTAACTTTAAATTACCCTGTTCTTAAAAAACGTGTATTTCATTCTGAAACAAGTAATATAGGGGGAAAAAAATTAAGTCAATTCCTACTTAGGTCAACAAAGAAAAATTTTATTTTAGCTACTTTTTATTAAATAGTTACAATTATTATAAATATATATATATATACATATGACAGAATCACAATATTAAGTGGCAATTAATTTTTATTAATTATCATTAAAGTATCGTATTGTTATCCAAAACAATCGTGAAAAAATTTCAGTTTAACTGAATGCTTTAAAACGCGAGAAAAAAAACCTTTTCAAGTTTTGACACAAGTCGCCAAAATGGTCGTTAAGTAGCCAAAAATGATGCCAACGTCGCTGTATTTGTAATTCTTTAAATAATTAGCTTTAATCAATTAACTTTTATTAATTATAATTAAATAATTGTACTGTCATCTAAAATAATCATGTCTATAAAATTTCAGCTCAATTGAACGCTTTAAAATGTATTTAATTAACGATTGAAAATTCCACCAAAATAAATAAATAAATATAGAGATTGTGAGCTAATAGTAGGAATTGAAAAAGAAACACGAAAGAAGACGCATGTTCAATACTTAAATGAATTAATAAATGAATGCTATTGAATATGAAGTTTTTCTTTTAATATGTATGAAATATTACATAAAAATGTAAGGATAATTAATTTACAACATAAATAAAATTCTACTTCCCATTTAATATTTACTTTCCCACCTCGGAACATATTCGCGTATAAAATTAAACCGCCAATATTTTCTCAGAAAAGATTATTCAACCTTCAAATTCCTGTACCATCTCATTTCCTTTTATGGTCATAGGTCGTATTTTCCCTTGCTTTACTCTCCATTCAAACCTTAATTAAAAGAGGATGATTGAGCAGTTATTGAAACAAATATAGAATCCAACACAAAGTGAGGACAATTGGAGTTGGTTTGTCTCGCAACGATGCTGTTGAAAGTGGTATTCTTGAATGAATAAAAAACTGTTTTCCGAAAAGTGTCCATGCTTCTTTCAAAACTGTATATACACTTGCCTCCGAAAATCTGCTTACAGGTGCATAATGCTTTTTAAGGCATTTTTTCATGTCATTTGAATTATTATTAAAATGAATGTCTGCTTAGGTTCACATAAGGAAAATTACAAATCAATATTTTTACTGTTGAGTAATTTGTTAAAGTATATTCTCAAAAAATATTTGCTGTTTTATATTTTTTTTAAGAAAGAAATAAAGAAAATTACTATCACAAAATTCAAAAAATTGAATTCTTAAGCAAAAATTTTAGGAAATTTTTAGGACCTTTTCTTTGATTTTAGGAAACATTTCCTGCTTTTCTACCATACATTTCAGAAATTATTTATTATTAATCTTTATCTTCCAGATCTCTATCACATTTATAAAATATTGCCCTAACTTAAAAAAAAAAGAATTGGTATAAGGTGTGATATGAGAGAGAAAATCCTTAAATCACTTTTACGATTTACATTACAATGTTCACAACAAATTGCTCTGACTTATAAAACCTGAGAGAAAGGGAAAAAATCCAATAAATTAGAACTAAATAAAACAATCGGGTGTATAATTCTCTGTATGATGAAACAAGTTCTTCTTTTCTCAGGATAAGAAAAAGAAAACGAACCTCTATCAAACAGTTATCAAAAATAATACTAAATTTGATTTCTCACGACAGGTGTCAGCAAACTACAAAAACGCATCTCCTTCCCTTTAACTGTAATCTTCAGAGGGTGTCCACACCATCTCTGAGAAAAATATAGCATCCCCGCATCCAGATGGGTGGTATCGCTGATACTTGTCGTTTGTTTTTGTCGATATGTAACAGCCACACAAAGTGTGCAAGGTTTCCCACGAACTGCCCAGCGATTGTACGTCGTATATCATCCTCCAGGGAAAAATGGAAGCGATATCTACAGCATTGAATAAGGATAGAGAACAAAGGGAATAAGTGCTGATCGATAGAGGTTGAAGAACGGTGGGCCGTGGATCAACCACAATGCGACTATTGTCAAGATGTAGAGAACTGAAGGTACAAAACTGTTTTGATTAATGATCCTTCAGTTCTATATCTGAGGGTATCTGCTATCTAATGTTGGACGCATCGCGTGGAATTAAAAGAGATTAGTTGCTGATTGTCTGTATGTGAATACGTATATCGCGGAGAAGTCTTCAAGAAATACGCTATAAAAATGAATATTAGAATATTTAAAAGAATATACATATTGGTATTTCAACAAGTATAAAACTAATTTTTCTTTGAATTTAGATGTTTTGTGGCACATCATTGCGGCATTTTATTGCAAAAATTCCATATGTTAGACTCGATTGAAAAATATTTGAATTCTATTGGAAAAGTGAAACTCAATTCTTTTATAACCAGTATCATGAGCAGATTAATGATGAATGATAGTAAAAATGAATAAAGAAATATGTGGTTGATATATTGAGGAATGGGGGGGGGGGCGAATAAGTACTAAAAAAGTAAATTTTTGAATTGTCAACAATAATAACAAATTGCAAAATTAAACGGATCAATGATTGTAATTGGAGTGATACGTCATGATGATTGAACTTCAATCTTTGAGACTGATGCTACTTTCAAAATTTTTGAAATCAAGATAGTTGTGAAATTAAAAAACTTATTCAAAACTGTATTGATTTATAAGATCTAAAACTTTAAATTATGTTTATCTAACGAACCGTCTGATCTAAATTAAATATACATAATCTGAAGAATCATTTAAGTGGATTATAAATGATAACTTTGCGGACAAAATGTACTATTAGAATGTCAAATAGAAAAGAATTTAAACCAGATATCTCACGAGATTTACAATAATATAAATACATAGGCTAAGAGTTTGGTTTTGTATTACTGTAGCTAACTACTTATTTTTAACCTATATTGCATGATTGTACTTCTATTCAAATACATATATATACACTTAAAATGGATTTAGAACTTGTATCCATTATTTTTAATAAGCTATCGCTCAATGTTGACTAGCCATAAAATTAATTAAATCCCATGTTTATATAAAATTTAAAACTGTTCTCTGTCAGCAATGTTTATGATGCTGCAGCATCGACCTTCTAATGTTTTCATTATCTACATCAGGGATCGGCAACCTTTTAGCTGCAGTTTGCCAAACCAATCTACCAATGGGATTCAGGGTACCATTACAGTTTTATAATGTAATCATGCATTACATTTTAAGGTTTATTTACATAAAAATAAAAATATAAAATAAAGTATTATTTGAACATAAATAACAAAAAATTAAAATTGTACGAAAATTAAGTATTAAGTATCTTTTAGGAATATTTATTAAGGTGCGAAATACACATAAAATATAAGTATTTCTACAATGTAGTTAAATAAAAAATTAAATTTTTAATGCGTAACTTGTCTCTGTAAATCTCTAGTTAATGTCGCAATATCTGGGGTACAATTTATGACTTACAATATGACACATGATACTGAATGTTCAGTTGTTAAACTTCTTTTTGTCGTCTCAAAATATATATTATATGAGAAATAATTTGTTTACATATATGTGTAAAACCAAAAGCAGTAAAACATAGCCTATACACAATTTTCTTCTTCTAATAAGTTAATCCCTCCGGCAATGACATACAGTAATTTAAAAAAGCTGCTCGATTTATCGATAACTATCTACCAGATCTTTTCCTAATTTCGTAAATTTTGCTTTCAGTAATTCTAAACGCGAATGTAGTGACTCACGACGCGCATTGAGTGATATTTCATTTTACAAAGAATTTTTTAATTGAATAGTCAACGCTAAGAATGGGTCATCTTTAAGCAGCGACTGTTATTCTCTTACATAAATCATGAAAATTACGCGCAAGCAGATTCAGCAGAATCGTTTTATGACAAAGATCTGAAAGTAAGAAATAGCCTTCAAATAAAAATGTGTAAAATGGAGAGACAGAAAACGATTTAACTTTATCTCATAACTTTATACGGTGCTAGTAAGAATTATTCCAGATTGCCAACGCCTGGTCTACATATATAATACTCTTATCTTTAATGTTAAAATCATTTCAGTGACTCTTGTATAGATGATTAAAAAATATATACGCATATGTAATAATTCCCTCAAGCATCCTTTTAATTAAATCTTTTTTAATAATATTTAAATAAGCTTTTATTATTAGAAATCTCCTTCCCACCCATTTTAAATAATCAGAGCTCTTGTTACAAAGGAGTCACACGATCTTCACTACCGGTATAAAAAGCGAGTTTTTTTTTTGCTCTCTCTCTTTTGTCTCAGCCTCGACGTGAAAATGTAGAAATAGCTGCAGCTTTTTTTATCCTTTATGTCTTTGTGTGCTCTTATGCTTATTGTGAAGTCGTAACGCCTTTGTTGTTTCATGTGAAAATAAAGAAGAGTAAAATGAAATCACACACACACACACACATATATATATATATATATATATATATATATATATATATGTTAGAGGGAATTATTATTATTTTTTTTATTTTTCGAGAAATCAGTCTCACTTATATAATTCGTGGAAGCTAAAGTACTTGTTGAATTAAATTTTCTCAATTTTAATTTACAGTGATAATAAGTTAATTTAGCATTTTCATTTAAATAAATTGTGCGCACAGTGTTATAGTGTGCAAATTTATTTATTTCCAATCATAAATTTGATTACTTTTTTTTGTGAATTAAATAATCATAGATATTAGGTGCATATTATGCTACAAAAATAATATTTATTAAATAAGCCTTATTGTTTAGTTAAAGTATTATACAACGATCTTAGCCTTTTAATTTATACAAATACATGAAAGCAAGGAGGAATAACCTTAAGTCGCAGAAAGAATGCATTATGTCCTTTTGGAATTTATCCTTTCATTAAGCAGTTTCTTAAAATTGTTTGATTAGACAAAAAGCTTAGTAAATTATTTTTATATTCCTTTTTTATTTGATAAATAGTTAAACTACCCTATTTAAATTTTATTTTCAAGTAATTGAAATTTGAATGTGTTCAGAAAGGGAACGTGAGAATCATAATTATATAAATCTTTTGAAAGAATTCTACTTACAAAGTAACAACAACAATTTTAATTGAAACTGCATTATGTTTTCTTTATCAAGCAAGATTACAGTCCTGCATTATTAGTTATGTAGCAGTCATGAATGTTATTTTATTCCGCGTTTATATAAAAATTCAAAATCCTATACAAACAGATCTATTTATTCATAAGAATAACCAAATATTATTACAATTTCGCGGAATTAATCATTCAACATAACAAAACAAACATAACATTCAATAAAGGTATATTTAATCAGGCAATATTTAAATTAAGAATTATGTGGTTATGTAAATGGATAACTTTCATAGATATGGTTTTATTTTCCAAAGAAATAATATGAGTATTATATATTGAGTTCCCACTGAAATAGTTTTTAAAAATTTAACCATGCTTAAATGGCCGCTTTTACTTATGAATTGTATTTCATTTTTTGTTGAATTTCTTAGTTGGAACACATTTTTTGGCTGTATCATGTGTGTGTGATTTATTTTTACAGTACAATAATACCTCTACTTAAATGGAACCGGCGCTACGCGATTTTCAAAGCTCGTAGATTCGTCTTTTGTTTGAGAGCTACGCAACTCGAATACTCACTCCGATCTTTAAATTTTGAAGTGGATAGTGATGGCGTCCAAGAACTGCTGGATTCCCACAATCAGGAGCTGACAATTGGTGAGCTCATAAAAATGCATGAGCAAGAGTAAGACACTGACAAATTTCAGTCTTTAGACCCAGTTCAATCAGAAGATCGAATGACGGTTGGTAATTTGACTGAAGGTCTCAAATGAATTGAAAAAGGGTTAAATTTCAGTAAATATAGACTCCAACGGAAAGGGTATTTAAAAAAAAGAAGAAGAACAAATATTAACATACTGCTAGGAAATTTTGCGGGAGAAGAAAAAAAAATCTTTGAATCGTCAAACTACTTTGTTAGATTTTACGAAACCTACATCAGGTGTGTCAAATTCACAGTCCGGACTGTATATCGGCACACAATATAATATATAATAAAATATAAAAAATTTCTCTCGAAGCAGGAAAAATAGTAGCAAAGAATAGATGTCAAGTGTCAGGAGGTAAACATTCATTATTATTATTATTTTGTTCTTTTATATGTGTTTATTATAATGTACTATTCGAAATAAACTTACGTTTCTATAAATATCGACTTTTTTTAAAGCCCACCTAAATTAAAACCTTGTTTTGTTCGGGCCCAAGTTAGCCTTTGAGTTCGACACCCTTGTTCTAAATCAAAATAACTTCAGTTTGAGATTTTGCAATTTTGTTTAACTAAGATTTTGCTAAAAATCTGTTTTCTAAATTGTTATTTTTTTTTCGTCTCCATTCCTAATTAAGAATAATTTATATGTGAAATTATACCCCGATTTACGCGCGATTATCACTCAGTCCCTCTTATCTCGTAAGAGTTCGGGGTACTACAGTATTTTTAAAAAAAAAAAGGAGATACTATATAAAAATATTTATTAAGATAAAAACACCAGAATATGGGGATTATTTAAGTTAAAACATGTAAAAAATACGTTAAAATGTTTAAAATATATATTCAATCATGTTACTTTTAAATTTTTTTAAATAAAGTATTTAGATTAATTTTTCTATTTATTTCAATGAATCAAATAAGCTTTTTAAAAAAATAGGAAGAAAAAAATTTTAATTCATGTAAAAGGCACTCACGATCAGGAAATTAATTCAGAAGGATTTTTTTGGCGTAATGAGCCATTTAATAAATAAAAATAAAAATAATTTTATTCCTTTGTAATTTTGAACGCTTTTCTTTTTATATGGTATACATTAAAAACACATGTAGAGAAAACGTATCGAACTTTTAATTTATCGAAAAAATTCTATTTAATAATAATATAAAAAAAAACTTTTAATAAATTTATTTAATGGTTAATTATATAAAAAGAAAAACAATTTCTCTTTGTAATCTGTAATCCACAGTGGTAAATCAAAAAGAGGAAATGTGGGTTCCAAGTGATCTCTCTTTCTGGGTTATTTCTCTAAAGTTCACAAATTTAATTTTTCTAGTGATAATCCATTTTTATACACAATTATCCAATCATTTCAAATATGCAATACAGTTAGCTATAGATGACGAATGTAAAATAAAATTTATCAGTCATGATCTTATTCGTTTTTAAATTGTAGAAGCTAATATGTACTCTGAAACTAGCTAATATGTACCGATGAATCATTGATTTTATAAATGTCAGTTTCACACTTTAGCAGGCTTATGATTTTAATCTAGATACAGCCATTTTCTTGGTAGTTTTAGTTATTTAAATGTCTTTCAAGCTGTTATTGAAATAGCATTATAAATATTTTAAATTCTTCCTTAGGTCCATTTATTAGATTTAATGCGAAAGACAGCCTTAAAAAAAGAAACAAATTAACTTATACATTACACTTTGAAAAAAAAAAGCCAGAATGCCTGTTACTTTTTATCCCAGTAGATGGCAGCACATAACCTACATTTTCAATTTGAAAAAGTTACTGGACTGCAAAATATAAGTAGCACTAATTTATTCCTTTTGCAAAAATATTAGAAACTGTACACTTTTCATAGCTTGAAATAAGGTGGGAAAAACACAATACGAATAATTTTTTTCTCGAAATTTTCAAACATTCAGGTGAGTAGCAATAATTAAATCTTGGATGATTTTACAGGTCTAATAAAACTAAATTTAAAATGAAAACTACAAAAATCTAAATTCAATATATATATATATATATATATTTGTTTCATCTTTATACAAATCATTTTTGTTTGTAAATTTAAAAGCAAATGAAAAAAAATTATAATGTCTCTTAAAATACAAAAAGAACTTCAAATGAATAATATGGGAATCATACAATTTTCGAAAAAAATAATTATATAAAAAAAACTTGTCTACGAAAAATTTAAAGCAAATATGTTTCCCTTAATTTGAATAATCTATAAAAATAAAACAAAAGAAGATAAATCATAATTATTTTCCTAAATTAGACGATACATGTAAAGATATTGGCTGGAATACGTAGAATTAAATAGCACTCATTGTGTTTGAAATGAGATGTTAAATAAAAAAGAACTATGTTTTTTTCGATATCTATGAAAACATTCTGTGTGTTTTATTGAATTTCACTACACTATGTACATAACAGATTAATTTATAATTCTATTCTATTTTAGGACCGGTCTTAAAAGAATGGTTTGGGGGTAAGTGAAAAAAATAAGAATGATTTCGACATAATTTTTCAAAGAAATACCATTCCACATTAGCTTGA
>BMAV01008719.1:87550-231824 GCA_019973955.1 Trichonephila inaurata madagascariensis | reverse complement strand
GGCCGTGTTTCGCGGGTAATTTTTTTTTTTTTTTTTTTTACTGTTTTGAAAATGTAGAATTTAAAGTCTTCCGACCACTATTTGCGGACAGCATTAAATTTTTGTTACCATCTGAAGAAAAATTCTGCTGAATAGCATCAAATGCTTGTAGAAGCATACGGTGGCAATGCTCTGAGCCGTGCGCAATGCTACATGTGTTACTTATTTTGTTCTACATTTTAGCTTATTTGAAGCGGGGTGCAAACCTACATGGCGTTTTTAACTTGTATACGTTATGTAAAGTTTCAAAATGGTGATTTAGATGTGAGAAACGAGGATCGTGGCAGACCAGCAAAAAAATTTGAAGATGCTGAATTGCAAGCATTACTCGATAAAGATGATGGTCAAACGCAAGAACATCTTGCAAAATAATTAAATGTTGACCAGAGCATTGTTTCCCGTCGTCTCACAGCAATGGGATAGATGGGTACCACACGAGCTAACGGACCATCAACAGGAAAACCGAAAACTCGTGTGCGAAATGTTGCTTGCCCACTACAAACGCAAGTCATATCTCCATCGTATTGTGACTGGTGATGAAAAATGGATTTATTTTGAGAATCCCAAGCGTAATCGATCATATGTTGACCCCGGACAGCCGTCCAAATTGACCACAAGGCCGAATCGCTTCGGCCGCAAGACAATGCTGTGTATTTTCTGGGATCAGGAGGGACCAATCTATTATGAGCTTCTCAAACCCAGCGAAACCGTTAATACTGATCTCTAGCAACAATTACTTAATTTGAACGATGCTATACCAGAAAAACACGAGCAATACAAGAAACGGCAGCACATAGTGATTTTCCTTGATGACAACGCACCTAGACACCGTGCTAAACCGACCAAGGACATCGTTAAGGCGCTCGGCTGGGAGCCCTTAGCGCATGCGGCTTATTCTCCAGACTTGGCTCCTTCCGATTACCACCTATTTGCATCATTGAGACACGCATTGGCTGACCAGCGCTTCACTTCTCATGAAAACGTCAAATCTTGGCTTGATGACTGGCTGGCCTCAAAAGACTGATCATTTTTTTGGAATGGTATTCACAAATTGCACGAAAGATGGGGAAAATATGTAGCTAGCGATGGATATTATTTGGAACAAAGAAATATTAACAGTTTTCGCAAATTTATTGTGCTTTTTTTTAAAACAATCGTCTCATTTCATTTGCATACACCTGGTAAACTCTGTTTTATTTACAAATTAGTATATACTCATAGATAAAATATTTGAATGTAACAAAAACTTTTTGTAAGTTTATTATATGAAGTAAAGTCAGTTTTACATAAAAATTTTCTTCGAAAACATATATATATAGAGAAATATTCTCTCTTAGCACATTCTTATTTATACATAAACTACTTAAATAAAATTTCATTATTCCGTTTAAAATAGTTAACCCAAATAATTTTTTATATATACTGTATTATATTTTAATGTATGTTTTTCTTTTATACTTTTTAAATCTTCTTTTCTCTAGTTAGTATTAGATTACTATTCTAACACCTTTTTAGTTAGTTGAAACTGAAAGTTTTTAATTCCTTCCCAAAGTAAGATTTTCCCGGGCATCGCATAAATAAAGTAATAGTTGCGTTTCAAGAAAGTTTCCGTTTAATATAATCCTTTCTGATGGAATTCCTTTGGAAACGTACATTTAGACAATAGCTGTCCTCATTACTAAGCTAACTATTATTTGATTCTTTTTCCCCCATAAAAATCTTCTTTTAAATCCTGCCCTCTATGCATAATTATCACCTAGGGGATTCAAGATCTGTCTGAGGAAGCATTTTATAGACAAATATCCAAGCAATTTCTTTTCAAAGAAAAGTTTTCTCATGAAATTATTTCCTACTGCTTTTTCAATGAAGTCGTTTGTACACTGACGGGAAAAAAATCCTAACACCTAGAAAAAGTTATTGTAGAGTAATGAAATTTAGACAGTGCAATTGTCTAATTAACACGTTTAATTGATTAAATTTTCAAGATCACATGATAATTTAAGCTCTAGAAAATGCAGTTCAAATGTGAAATGCTGTTACGTTAATAGCCGGTATAACCTCCAGAATTTTGAATGCAAGCCTACAAGCGTGCATGCATTGTGGCATACAGGTGCCGACTGTCACTTTGTGATTTGGAGTTCCATGCTTGTTGTACTTGTTGTGTCAACACTGGGACGGTCAGTGATGGCTGTGGATTATGCTGGAGTATCCATCCAATGATATCTCATACGTGCTCAATTGGATACAGATCTGGTGATCTCGCAGGCCAAGGTAAGATGTAAATATTCTGTACAGCACGTCTCGTAACAAAAGCAATGTGAGGGTGACCGTTATCCTGTTGGGAAACTCCCCTTTGAATGCTGTCAATGAATGATAGTATTATAGGCTGAATTACCAGAATGACGTACAAATTTTCAGTCAATGTGTTTGTGATAACCACAAGAGTACTCCTGCTGTGTCATAGGAAATTGCTCCCCAGATCATGATTTCATGTGTAGGTCCAGTGTGTCTAGGTCGCAGACAGTTTGGTTACAGGCGTTCCTCTGGCCTCCTTCTGACCAACACATGGCCATCACTAGCACCAATTTAAATTATGCTTTCATCAGGAAACATAACTGATCTCCTCTTTGCCTTCCAATAAGCTCCGACTTGACACAACTGGCGTCGCAAACGGCAATGGCTTAGAGTCAGTGGAATACGCGCTACAAGGCGCCTGACTAAGAGCTGTCCTTGAAGTAACCGATTTTTAACAGTTCGTTGAGTCACTGTGGTACTGACTACAGCTCGAATTTCTGTCGCAGAATGCTCCACAGCCGTACGCGGAATACAATGGCCTTACCTCTCATTAGTGTCACGTGGCCACCCTGAACCCTGTCTTCTCGAGGCAGTACCAGCCCTTGACCACTGCTCCCAACAATCATACACAGTGGATACATTCTGGGGCCAAGTCTTTCTGCAATATCGCTGAAAGAAAATCCACCTTCTCGTAGCCCTATTACACGACCTCTTTCAAACTCGGTGAGCCGTTGATAATGGCTGCTTCATCTTCTTAAAGACATTCTTGGCTAACATCAACTCAATGCGTCGAATTTCACAGACAAATAACGCTCAAGAGCTTAACAGCATGCATTTAAAGTAATCTTGATTTGCTAGTTCTGAGTGGTGCTACTAAAGCCCCACTTAAGAATTTGATATATATTGAATCCATATCACCTTTCAGATGTATAAAAACTCCTACAAAATTTCGATTATCTAACACAAATCTTTCTTGGAGGGATTTTTTTCCTTTTCAGTGTATATCCGTAAATTAAAAAGCGCAAGATTTAAGCATTTTTGTAATGGTAATAAATATTCTAAAGAAAAGCAAAAATGTAGGATTAAATTTCTAGTTAGATGTACATAAATTTCATGCATTAAAATATTTGTCTATATAAACCAGCATTCTCTCTTTTAAAGCATTTTTATTTTTAAAATATTGATCTCTTTCTGCATTTCGATTTCATTTTACAAGCAATCCAAAATGAAAAAAAAAAAGGTGCAGGAATTTCTAGGGTTAAATCATACGTTGAAGGAAAAATTCAAGAAAAAAAACATGAGAAGAAAGCATAAATTGTTTACTTACAGAATCATTGATCATATGGTTTTTTTATTGCAATGTTTTGAATAATTATTCAAAGTTGCGTTTAGAAAGATTGACTGGAATTTAATTTCGAAGATAATAGATATTAATTGTACATGTGCAGTCATAAAGGGGAAATTCAGACAAACAAGTTCTCAAGAAAATCTACAGGTTTTTTCGTAAACGAAGGTGTTTACAATCAAGTGGACTTAAAAAGGAGAAATATTGTAAGCATTGCTGGAAAGAAATATTAACGATGTTGGTAATAAACAATTTAAGTTAGCTATTGAATTTATTTCATTTGTTATATATATTGCATTACTAGATATAAGTAACAAATATTTGTTGTAGTGCCCAGTGCCAAAAAGTTTGTACATTGAGCTCTTAAGGTATCCGACTACGTTCACAATTGTGATTAGAAAAAGTGTATAAATGAATAATTCTCCGGTATTTAGTGGCCCAAGAATTAGAATTTACATGTCTATTTTTATATGAATATTATTCTTATAATAAATTTTTTTAAATATAATATTTTTTAAAAAAAAAAGGAAGAAAAGATCACATATTTTGAAAATATTATCCTTTTATGGAAAATGCTTTATAAACAATTTGCCTTATATAGCTAAGGCTTATATACATAGTCGGAGCTAAAAATTTTGAAATATTTAATTTCGAAATGGATAAAAAATTCCTATTTTAATATGTTAGAGAGAAAGTGTTGAGAAATTTTAACAGAAAACCCGATTGATACTAACATTGAAAATAACATGAATTCTTCAAAAATACTTGCTCAGACTCGGTAGAAATCCTTAGTTATGAGTAGAAAAAAATAGTATTATAAAAGAAACATTTTTTATAAACGGAGAATGTTTTGGAAAAATGTTCTTTTTTCTTCATTTTTTGCCAAAATATGACACTTAAATATTTTTAAAACTATTCCATATGTATATTCTAATTCAGATGACACTAAATATCCTTTATAAGCTTTTACAAAAATAATAGTTCTGAACGTAGTCGGATACTTTAAATATTTTGTATATTGATATGTACATCAGAACTCCTCGTCCCACAAAATAATGCTGCTACATACAGTGAAAATCGTTTAACACGAAACTAAAGGGACTAAAATATTTTTTCGTGTTAAAGGATATTGCAAAAAAAGACATGTCAACAAAATAAAGTTTATTATTTAATAAAAAATCAATGAAACAAAAAAATTCACAAGAACTTAAAGAAATTTATTAACAAAATTTTAAAGTTTTTTTGAAAATAATCTGATAATTTTCTTTGCGTTGCCTTTTTTTAGCATCAAATTGTCAACAAACTGTTCGATGTCGTCCATTTTGTTATTCATTTCACCACTGGAATGTGTGCTTAAATTACTGCTCATACTTTTCACAATATTCCTCATTTTGGATGACGTGGAAACAGGAGCTATTTCATTTTCGTCGGCGGAATCTGCATCAATAATATTTTTTTTAGCTCTTTGAACAAACTCCAAAATGTCTTTGTCTGCCATAATTGGGGCTGTACACTCATTGGCATCATCTACTACAACGAATTCTTCAGATGATACAGTAGGACATTATAATACGGCTGGTGTTTTCCGTATTTTGTTCATTCTCAGTTGGAAATCTTTTCGTGTTAAGAGAAAAAACATGCACAAAAATACATATAATTACTCGGTGCCGTTCTATTATTTCGTGTTAACCGATGTTTCGTATAAAGCGTCTTCACGTAAAACGTATTTTACTCTATATGAGATTTGAGCAGATTTTATCTGTAATTTTTTTATTTGAAAAAGGTAATCCAAATAAATTTTATAAAATTTAAAGAGCTACAATAGGTTTATTTTTAATTGTTCAGAAATAATAGCGTTAAGCCTTTTTTAGAGACGTCTTGCATGTACCATGTGTGAAACAGGACATATTTCCCACCAGCTATCTTTTTGCTTGTGTAACTGCAGCTGATACAAATTCTTTGTTCACTTTACGAAATTTTTGGCCAGTGTTCTGGGTCGAAGATCCATTATATTCGCGAATTTCAACAAAAATAGATAAACAAAATAAGAAGATACAATTACTTCGGAGATGTGCCCACATCAAACTCAAAACTCAGTTGGAGATTTTCTTCGGTAGGTGTGGCCTCGATTCTCGCAACAAAATCTCACCAATGCTCGGAAACTCTTTTACTTTCCCCACCCCCTCCCCTCACCACACTTCCCCATGAAATGTTGGGAGTGCTGAAACATGTTTTGAAAGAAGACCGATATATTGTATTCAAACATCTCCGAGTATTGGATATATAATATGAAAAGAACCGAAGTGACAGATTTTCGCCTTTTCCATTGCAAAAGAAATTGATTGCCAGCGAGGGGAAAAAGTTTTGTAAGAAACACACTTTCCTTTTAATTCAGCACTTCCCCTTTTGGTTTTCAGATTTTTTTTTCTTTTTATTTACTCATTCTTTCTTTTTCTTTATCTTTTTTGGTTTTCAGATTTCGCTTTTTACTTTTATTTTTCACATTCATCCTCTTTCGGTGGAAAGCCCTCTCTGCCACTATTATGTTACTAGACCAAGCAGAAAAATGAGGAAGAAGAGGAAGGAAATCTTCTTACAAAAAGAATGGAACCTCAAAGTAGAGACACGGAAATCGAATTTGATTCACATTAAGTCGAAGACAAAATATTTCATCCAGTTCGTTGAATGCCGACATATCAAGCGAACTTACCTAGATTGGAGCACTAATGGAATTTCAACTCGATTATTTCCAGAATATGTCGATAGCAACGCACGAGGATGTGATATTAAAATTGGTATCGGGAAAAGCATACACAAAAATAGAATATTTTCGTATACTTATGAATGTAAATCTATTAAAGGGAGCACTTTGATTCGAACTAACTTTCTGGAAGAAGAAAGTAGTGAAATATATATGCAAGTCATTTAGTAGATTTACAAACATTTTTTTTTTATAGGTATTGACAGAGTACCTTCTCCATTCGAATAAAATATATGTAATGTATTTTAAAAACTGAATGGATTCGTAAATAAATATTTGAGACCGTATAAATTCCAGAGAGAGGAGTTGAGTAATATTTTTCGTGATTTTAAAAACAAAATGTTATTTGGTAAAAATACATTTTTTGTTAATTTTTTCATCGAATCTTAAGAATAATTTTCTATTTAAATATTTCTAAATAGTTTATCATTTTCTTTTTTTTTTTGGAAAATAACTGTATAATAGTTTTTTCAAAGATATATTTTAATGCTTTTTAAGGAAAAAAAGTATACATAAGAGTTATATGTTTGTCATCTCTCATATTAGCATCACATTTTCTAGCATAAATTTAAAATGAATTGCGATTTCACAGAAATATTTTCCTGTGTTAAATCATGGTTTCCCAAACTTTTTTGTGTTGTGAGCCCCTTGCCATATTTTCTGGCTCGGGGGTAGACCCCTGCTTACCTAATATTGAATCTTTGCAAATTCATCAACTTAAATATGTTTTTTGATAGAACCACCTACTTCAACAGATTAAAATTTTTAACTGTAGTGAAGAGTAGTATGAAAAACTTAAGGGGAAGAAAACACTTGTTAATTTTAATCGTTTATTAATTAAATTGAAATTTAGTAAAATAATTGAACAATGAATAAATGGCTTTAATTAGAGTGATGAATCTGATGCTCCTCTCTCTCTTAACATATTTTCAACGTTTGGCATCAATTTTATTAGGTTTAATTCTAAATGTTCTCTAGTGTTTTTGTTGTTGTGAAGATTGACAACCACGCTGAAAAAATTCCTTTTCACTAGGAAAAAAAATTTTAAAATTTTTCTCAGGATATTCCATAATTCGAAGTAGACAGATTTAAGTGCTTATATTTTAAGGGGACACAGTACGATTCAATTGACCAAAATCGGTCAAAAAATCAAATTTAATTTTTTTAGCCTAAATTATTTTTTATATACTTTTCTATAACCTCACAAAATTTGAAAGCTCTAAACTTAAAAAATGTAGAATTATGATAGCTTTCATGTTTGTTTTTATTCACATCTCTATGGCAAATCAAAACTTTAAACTGACTTACCTCAGAAAGATAAAATAACTAGTTTGTCTTCATTTAAAATGCTAAGGCTTTTTTTCTATTGCGCCTAATGCTTTGAAATTTTTTTTACCTATTGCTAATAGCACATGTAACAAAAGTTGGTATGCATTTTTGAATCAAAGCAATATTTATTTTTTTAAAAATAATTGAACTCAGAATTTATACATTTTTTAAGGAATTTTCAATAAACATTCATAAAAAGAAGTAGTGTATTAGTGTACCCATCTCCTTAACGCAAAACCCATACCAACCTTTATTATACATAGTTTGACGTACTTATAAATCAAATTTCATGCGTGTACGTCAATTTTTGTGGGAGGAGTAGCATTTTAAAATCACTCCACAAATTCTAAGTTTTTTCCATAAAAAATTACTCAAATAGCTTTTAATGAAATTTTGAGCACAAAATCTGTTTAACACAATATACATACACAGGAGGCAACCAAAAATTTTTTAAAAATCCTTAAATTAAAAATTTTTGCGCAAATCGTACCATGTCCACTTAATAAAATATTACGTAAAAAAATAGGCAACACCCCCTGTGTATGTTGGATATTTATTCCATTTATAGAAGGTTAAAATTAAAGTTACGAACTGGTTAAATGACAGCCACAATCGTAGACGCCCATTTGCACCTCATGGACCACCAATTTTTTCCCTCTAGACGTAGATTCCTTGCAGGCCTTCGTAGACCCCTGGGGGTCGATATAGACCACTTTGGGAATCACTTTGTTAAATGGATAAACGTCAAAACTTCTTAAGAATCACATCACTTTTTAATAAAATAAAATCTTCCTTAATATAGTTAAGGGGACACGGTACGATTTATGCAAAACATTTTAATTTAAGAATTTTCGAAATATTTTTGGTTGCCTCCTATATGTGTATACTATGTAAAACAGATTTTGTAAAAATTTCATAAAAAGTTAGCCATTTAATTTTTTAAGGAAAAAATAAGGCTAAATAAACATAAACTTCAAAAAAATTTTACAAATACTTCAATAGAATATTGCATAAGCAACTAAAGTACTTAATGTACTAAGATATTGTAAGCTTTACCTAAATAACATGTAGAGAGAGACAAATACACTAATATACTGTTGAATCAGTCAATTCGATGATGATTTGATTTTTTCAAATATATAAGCAGAAGATCATATTACGTCTGGCCATTTCCAAAAGAATGATATATTCCATCCCACCTTTTTACCATCCCTTTTACGATATTTTTTTTTATCAGATGTTGCTGTAAAAACAGAAAATGGATTTGAATGGAAACGCAATGCTCAGAGTAATGTGAAACGATGTTATAAAAATTGGAGAGAAATTTGAATTACTTAATATAATGATGAATAATTCAAATAGCAATATTCAATCAAAACGTCTGATTCTAAAATCATTCTTTCAGCAGCAAAACACTTAACTGCGAGTAAAGAGCCTTTTCTTGTATTGTTTTATTAACATTTTAGAAGAGAATCTTACACGATAAGTAAAATATAGATCATTATTACAAAGTATCTTACTTCATGATTCAGTTAAACGGCGGTCGATTACAGAATCACAATAGCAAGAATCAAATAGATAAGTAAAACATAAAAGAAATACGAGAAAAATAAATCATCCGTAATCTCATCTGAATAAAAACAAAGCTCTTTTCAACCAACACCGATCCCCTTAAAGAAAAACATGATCATTTCTTGATTAAAAGATAGCCATTTCTGTAAACATTTTATCAATATAATCCTGATAATGGAATGCGAGAATTATAATCACAGCAATACTCGGAAAATTGAACTTTTCGAAATGTTACTTTTATTATATATCGAAGGCCGTAATCAAGGCACGGTTAAATATTTTACGGGCTATTTATTCGCAACGTAATGATAAGAATGTTCGGGCTAAATAAAAATTATTTCCTCCCATTTCGCGTTATGGACCACAACGCCGTTAGGGAGAATTGGACAATTTTTATTTTCTCGAAATTTGTGTTGTCTCTCTAACAATTTCACTAAACACGGGGCCCTTTCCCCTTCTTTTTCGCCTCTTGTACCCATTATGCGAAATGGCGAGCGAGTGCTCTCAATTACATCAAAATACTGCCGAGTCGTTACAATGTTCCCCGAAGCCTGGAGGAAATATTTGCGATTTGTCGATTACACCCGATTACGCACGAAAATCAGTTGAGAAGATCCCTCCAGCTTTCCCTCTCCTGAGAGTTGTAAGGGGGTCATTTTTGTGTCATCTTTTGTGGGTGGTGGCGGAAAGATTTTTAATTTGGAGGGAGGATGTGTTTTCTCTAATGTATTAAGAATGTATTTATATATATAACGGTTGTCACATTGCATCAAATCAACGACTGCAGTGCTTGTTTCATGGCAGTGAGATGATTAGATTATTTTGTGCGCTAATCATTCCGAAAATATTTCGATCCCTTACTTAAAGATCTCGAACAAGGGGTCGGAAACCTTTTAGCTGTGTTATGTTTCCTAGATCCTTAATTCTCTTGATCAGCTAGACAATTATATCAATTATATTTTTATATAATTCCAATGATTCAGTTCATCCTCTTAGACATTTTGGTTTATTAGACCAGTGCTCCGCAACCTTTCTATCGCTGCGGATCGGTCAACGTTTGATAATTTTAGCGCGGCCCACTGAGGGTAGGACACTTTGATTGTTTATATTTTATAGATTGTTTTGATTTAACAATTTTAATTTAGTTACATTTAAATATGCCTTCAGAATAAAATATAGTTACACCAAAAATGAATAAAAGCGATTTAACGTGGAATATAAAGTGATTTCCGTGGAAAGTTGCGCAAATCCGAGAGAAGTGCACCACTTTAAATGGCAATAATTTAATGTTCTTTAGGCGGCCCGGCACCATTTGATCCACAGACTGGGGGTTGCGGATCAATGTATTAGACGACACACACAGAAGACATGTATACCGCACTGAGAACATTACATAACTGATTCTACAAGCTGAGAAAAGCATAATTCTCAGATGACTTGCAGCACCATCTGTTCATTTTACACTTAATTTACAACAAGCCGTGGCATGCCAAACCAATCTACCAATATGATTCAGCGTGCCACACAGTAGGACATATTTGAAACAATTTGATTCTAGTGATAATGTATGCAGAGTTAGAGAATAGAGGTCAATAATATAAAGTTTTATTATATATTAATTTTGCATCATTTAAAAATATTTCATAACATCAAAATAAACAGCATAAAATTCTTGAACAAAAATAAGTAATAAATGAAATTATACATATATTATGCATTTTTAAACATATTTAATCAAATAAGAAACAAACAACATAAAGTATAAGTATTCCCCTTCATTTTCGTTAAATGAAAAGATAAATAAAAATTTTAAAATGAATCTTCTACTTGCACCGCTCTACTTTTATGTTGCAAAATCAGGTGTATAACTTATGACTTTCAATTTGTCACGATTCTAAGCATTCAGTTACTAATCAATTTCTTTGCGGACTCGAAATATTTTTTATACGATGAAAGATTTTTATACTTAGATATGTAGAACCAAAAGCGGAAAGCAGAATACATGCAATTTTCTCTCTTCAAACAATTAAATCTCTCCAGCAATGTGACATTCAATAGTTTAAAAAAATAACTGTAATTTTATCTTAAAAGTTATCGGTCAGATTTTTTCATAATTCCTTAAATGTTTATAATTCTGAAGATGTTTGTCAAATAAGATCCATTACAAACTTATTAACTTCCATCCACTCAAAATTGAGAAATTTGTAGAGTCGTGCAGAGTGCCACTGAGGATTATACCACGTGCCACATATAGTGCTAGTGCCATATGTTGCCGACCCTTGGTCTAGAAATTTTCCTTCACTTCCCATGTATATATATTGTTGTAAATTTACATGAGTGTAAAGCAGCCGATGACTCCAATTATTTAAATAGTTACATATTTATTAATGGACAAGGACAAACAGAGTGCTACACAAGGACGTGTATGCACAAAGAAATATAAAGCAGATTATTTACAATAGTGTAAATCGCTCTAGTTATAAACAAGCTTTACAACGTTTCAGAAAAGGCTCTCTAAAGAGTTACATTAGTAAAGACTCAGACAGATAAAGATTCTCTCTTATCATTGTCAACATACACGGCTGAATTCTCTTCTGAATTGACTCGACCCTTGTATCAACGGTCCTTTATTTGCCCCGTGGATATTTCTAAAAAGATCGATCCTAGGGACTTCTCGATGGTTCCTTTGTGATATCATGTTTTTCACCAAATTTGTCACCAAAGACTACAAAACCTCGAATCTGATAAACCTGGTCCCAGCTGCCTGTAAAACTCAATTTTCCTACTAGGAGAGTGTTCGAGAAGGGAATTGTTGAGCTACCATGGACCACATGTTTTCTATCGGCGAAAGATCCGGAGAGCGAGCCGTCCAGGGAAGCAATTCAATCTGGTGATTGACGAAGAACCTTTGGACAATGCGGGACACGTGTGGTCGCACATTATCCTGTTCAAATATGGCTGTGGCCAAGCCCTGAATGTAAGGAAGGACAACTGGCTGCAACACCTGGGAAATGTAGCGCTGGCTGTTTAAAGTACCGGCAATGTGTACTAGAGGAGTGCGAGAGTGATATCCAATACCGCCCCATATCATAATACCCGGTATAGGACGAGTGTGGTGATGCATAACGCAGCTGTTCAGCATCCTCTCTCCACGGTGTCTCCAGACTCGAATCCGACCATCGTGGTGTTGCAGACAGATGCGTGACTCGTCAGTAAAGACAACTTAATTCCATTCTGCCGCCTACATCCTTCTTTCATCGCACCATTGGCGGCGGAGACGTCTGCGGTTCTGCGTCAAGGGTAGACCAAGCAATGGACGTCTTGCGGACAGACCACTCTGCTGTAAACGGCGTCGAATGGTACGTGCAAACACTGAATGATGCGTTACAGACTCAATGTGCTGTGCTATGATTCGTGATGTGACTGAGCGATCCGTCACTGCCATGCGTACAATTTGCCTGTCCTCACGTGAAGTGGTGCACTGAGGTGGATGCGATCGACCACGTCAGTCCAACTTACCCTCCTGCATCCAACGGTCACATATCCGCATTACAGTTGTTTGATTTTGTCCAACACGACTACCGATTTCCTTGAAAGATAATCCACAATCTCGATAGGCCACTATCCTTCCTCAGTCGAACTCGGATACTTGATCAAAAGCTGATCGCTGTTTTCTACGAGACATAACTGATCGTTTTTTGAAAAAAACCACAAGAAAAACACAATTGCCGAACTTGAAATCGTCGAAATCTCCAAGCCTTAAAGAGCGCTTTAAGATGGCGCCACAGGCGCGCGTGATGCGAGTCTGAGCTGAAATTCTAATCATTTGCATATCTCACCTCCGCTAATGTATGTTGTAAATTTCATGTTATTTTCATGCTTCCTTCAGGGTGTTGCATTTACGGTGGCCAGGAGTTTTTATTATTCATCTCAATTTTTATTTAAAAGATTCCAAAATAGAATGATATAACTTCTGTTTATTTATTAGCTATTGTGATTATAACGTGCGAGAGATAAACTATGCTATTTCCAGCAGTGTTTTTATTTAAAAATATATAACAAAGCTTATATGAATTGCCTTCTTAGCCACTTTCACAAAAGCTGAATCACTTAATTTGTACTTCTCTATATTTAAGATACTTATTTTTACATTGAAAATATGTATATATATATACTGTAACCATTGTGAAGTTTCAGAAATCACTCTTAAGAACAAATGATGCATCTTTGGGCTAAAATGATTTATTTACGGGCACTCTTCTAGCTACTAAATTATATACAGTTCCATGACCTATGCAAATATATACAAAAAAAAAAAAAACGATCCCCGCTTGATGGTGTACATCAGATTTCAAGCAGCTTAATGATTCTTCTGAGGCCTCCGTTCCTCCACCAGAGGAAAACCGTACACGCGTACTGTATCTAGTGGCGCCATCTAGAAAGAGAGAGAAAAGTTGTGACATTAATAAATGTTTATATAATACTACTGGTTACAATACGCTGTTTCTTTTCTTGGCAAATTCAAACTATGGTATCCTGGTTGGTAGAAAAATGAATTAAGTAGTATATTTGGTCTTGTTCTTCCAATGGTAGGGCTGATTACCCTTTGAATCTATAGAGGATCCAAGTCCTAGCACTGACGTGATGTGGAAGATTAGAGTAGCAGATCAGAAATCTATTGCCAATAAGCTGTACGACTTTAATATATAGCCAATTCTTTTCTGAATTTTGATTAAAGTAGTAAATTAAGAAATCTTTTTGCTTCCTCATTTACATTTTAAACTAAATTCAATTTTCACATGGCAAAATATTGCTTTTAATTCTTCATGTGCACATCTGAAGATTTAATCAAATTGATGCTTAGAACAGAAAATACAGATCAACTGTTTTACTTTCAAAACTCTTTTCATCAGCAAAAGTTGTATAAGACTTTTAAGCGAGTTTTCAGTTACCTTCTACGGAAATTGAATTATATCGTATGGAAAATATTCATTTATTCCCATAATTTAAATTTCGGGAAAGAACCATCAGTAGAATTTATATTAAATGTCATTAATGAATAAAATATTTATTTAGCTTTAAATATATCTTTAACGAAAATTTTAATTATTTACTCTATCCTAATTAGTACTTTATTTGGTTTGACTACACTATTTAGTTTAAATCTCAACAAAGAATAACTAGTTTACTTTTTTATTATATCTGTCGTATTTAAAATAATTACTTTTACGAAAAGCTTAGAATTGAATATTGCTCTAAAAGTTTAATTTTTCATGCGATTTATAATGAATTCCTTGAAGTACAGATTTCAATATGAAAAAGTAATTAAATATAAGAATTTCAGTGTTGAATAATTTTCCCATGGACACTTTATTGTATTGAAAAGTGTAATGTAATATTTTAAATCATAAATGAATATTACGATTAAACAGGGAACTCAAAACATAACTTTCACATTTAGATTTTTTAATTAAATTTTTAAGAACAATGTGACGTCTCTCGCGTCCTTCTGCTAACATAACTCCTATGTTCTTTGACGGCCACGATTAATGGCAAAACTTTTCCAACCCAATACCAAGAAGAGAACGGATCAAATATGTAAATGAGATATACTTTAAAAGGATAGAAGCTTTGATGATAAGATATAGCGCGGCAAGTTTAGAGATAGCTTAGTGTGGAATCTTTCAGATCAAGAGTTAGCAGTCCGATAGCTTGGGAAGATATAGAAGTCCAATATAAAGAAGTTGGAATCGTCGTATATAAAGTGAATTATAAATATCTCTCTATAGGTGAAGGAAGGAGATCTGCAAAAGGTAATATTTGACATAGGTAGTTAGATAAATCGGTTTATTTATTATAATTAAGATAAAAGATCTAGTTGCGTGATCTGACTTAAATACGGGGTTTAATTGGGTGTTAACTCTCACTTTAAATAAAGTTGTCAAATTAGAATTAAGTAATATAAGTTATTCTTAATAAAAGTTGTATTAAGAACTACTATGTCTCATCATTTTGATAATCCCACACCTCTAGCTTACGCGGATCCGGAACGTCATAGTCATCACAGGATGGCTATGTCGCAACAATTACTACAATTTCATAAAAAAAGAATATTTTATCAAGCTATTTATCTTACTTTTTGAAATGCGAGTATTATCTTTCCATTAGCTCATTATAATATTTTGAATAACTAGAAATTTAAAAAAAAAACGTTCTTTTGATATATATAATCTTATTACGTTTAGAGCTTTTTTCATTTATTTTAAATGTCAAACACATCTCTCGTTTTAAAATATCTAATACAGGATAGTTCAAAAGTAAAAGCATCTCTAACATCAAAGATAGTTATGAGTATATATATATAAATAATATATTTTTCAAAATAGATTAATTAAACCCTTTTACTTGGAAAAATTTACATGATACTTGAACAATTTACGAATTAATTATTTTTTAAAAAAATAATACTAAAAAGTAGCAATTTTTTTAAAGATATATTGTTACACGGAGTTTTTTTAAAAAAAACTTTGTGATCATTTATTAGATAAATAAAAAAAATGATATTTTTGAAATAATGCGTTAGGATATTTAAATAAAAAAATACACGAATTATAAATAATAAATAATTTAAAATTACTTCCTTTCACACATACAGTTACATGTGTAATATTTTTATTGCATGGCATGTTAAAAACAATGATAGCAATATAATATATCATAAAAGTGAGAATAATGACAAAAAATTAGTCTAAAATAGGTTTCCAATGTATAGTAAAGAAACGCTGCATCTGTTTTTGAGCACAGTTTACGATAATATAAAGATTAACTTCCCCTGTTGTATTTGAAGTAGCTTGAAATCGTTTTATTTTAAAAAATTGTTGGTAAATTAAGCCAAGATGTGAAATAAATTTTGCTTTGCTCTTCCCACATTGAAAATATATCAGAGATGTAAATTCAAATTTCATTAAAAAAAATTTTTTTTTCTGTTAGCACACTGTTAGTTTTAGGCTGGAAAATAAATTAAACTGGAATATTCTTGTAACATATATTCTAAGTTAAAATGGTAATTTCAAGTTGAAAATAAATGTCGAATAAACAGAATGAATTCATACTAATCTGAATGATTACATTAATACATTTAAAACAAATTGATGCTTAATTACATTAGTTAATAATGGTTTGTTTATAACAGTTACAATTATTAACATATTTATTTATTTTTACTACTAAGAATCCATTGAAATTTTCCTTGAAAGGAAAAAAAAATAATAAACATTCTCTTTTAGCTAAGAAAATGTATATCTTTTTCAATTATTAGAAAGTTGTATGAGAGTCCGTGTAGATATTAGAACAAAAGGTAAACTATTATCTCTTTTATTTTAAATTTAAACCACTTAAATCAGCAATGCCTTTTCTGATACATGTAGGCAACTTAATATTAGACAAAACTACTGTAGCAGAGTGTTGCTGAATTCGGCCGACAAATTCAGAGAGGTGATTGTAGACAGCACAGGAACGACAAATCACCATAGAACATGGGGTCGATGAAAATCGAGATTATAGTAGCCGTTGGAAGGACGATGGGCCAGACGAAGGAAGTGGCCAAACGAAGGCAGGGATATACAAATACTGTACGAATGTCTCAATCGTGCAAAATACCTTGTTTTCCTACAGTATTTCCTTCCGGAGTACCGTCCAGGGAGTAGAGGCGACTGCGCACCAGAACGTGTGGCTCATATACGATGGTGCACCAGCATATTCTTCGATGGCGGTGCTTTAACACTACACAAGGTAGACCCATTGCTTGGCCTCCAAACTCCCTGGACCTCAATCCCTTGAATTTCTTCTTCCGAGGCCACCTGAAATCGCTTGCGTATGAGAGGCCGGTAGCACAGTGGAAGATCTTACTACTCGGATCGTCGTCACTTCATCTTATATCGGCAGCTCACCGGATTTGCTTGAACTCTTCCAACAATCTTTCGTCCGTTGTCGTTGACTGTGCTATGACTTACGCAGCAGTAACTTCCCACAATTTATGTGACAATCACTTATCGTTGCATTTCTGGCTTCGAGTTGTGATGCATTGTTCGTATTGTAAACATGCTTTACGTTGTAACGTTTCCCACCTCCCAGCTGTGAATCGACTTCTTTGTGGAAATAATCACCACACGTGCAAAGACACCTGTGCCGCTTTGAATTATTGCGTAGTACCATCTAGAATCACCCGTCGATCTTTGAAATCACAAGGGTCCCTTTGCCCGCCACTAGCAGGATGTAGAGATGCTAAAAGGCGCCGGCCCTTGATCCCCGAACCAGAGAGAGGGAGAATCAGAGATGCTTTGATCCTTCGAAGTGTGCGGACGCACGAAAAGGGACTCTCCTCTCACAAACCATTGTTTTGAACTCTAATAATCTTTTAATAAGTTTAATAACTTCAATGTTTTTTTTATTTCTAATGGCACATTATGAACAATTATTACAGAGTTCATGAATCTACCTAGTACATCACTGAAATCTGGTGTCTCTTTTTAGTGCGGCGCCATATTGGCGGATACCCATCGCCGCAGGTAATTTTGATGCCCAGTTTCCTCCCTAGAGGGAGACACCTGGGCCCTGACAATTGGAACCTGTACTAGGATTAAATTTTGCCTAGAGAACCCTCCTAGGGATCTTTTATATGCCGTATAATCATACGACATGACCACTGTCAATTTTCTGCATCATGAAAATCCATCGACTTAGGCCGGGGTCAAACTCACAAACTTGGGTACAAAAGGCCAGCGACAAACCAACTACGCCACCCAGCCGACAATAATAATATCAATGTATAATCTGTAAATAATAGCCGTGACGTAAATAAACTAAATATTTAAATTAATCAACATCACGCTACCGTTATTTATCTCAAACGTCACAGCGTCTAATAAATGTATTTCTTACCTCTTTTAACCCCTTTACATTCCATTCGACATCACACTATTCTTTACTGTTTTTGCGAATTACTCCGATAAAATGTGGTTTGCGACTTCATGTTCTTTGTTCATTCGTCATCCCCATGCTGCCTATCATCCCTCTGAGTTTGTCGGTCGAATTCAGCAACACCCTGTATAGCATGATTATCCACTTGTTTAAAAAACTGGCATTTTATTAGTTACATCTGTCTCTAGGAATATCACAACATAGGTTAAACTTTTACTTAAAGATAAATAATGACGACAATATTTACAGTGATTGGTTTTAGCATGTAAAAATCTATTCAAGGGTAACTCATGCACATCAACTACCTTTATGTGTTAAAAAACCTGTGAAAAATAAGGATAAGTTGAAATAAAAAAATTTAAAAGAACACCATTTTACTAATACTTGAATGTTCAAGACTATAAGACATCAATATAATCTTGGGGGTTTCACCTATAAAATTTCATAAAAAATATTATTTGAAAAACAAAATATGACAGAAAAAAGCATAAACACTGTATAAAACTTCTACACATTAAAGTTTTTTGTTAATTACTTCTTAAAATTTCATTGTTTTTCCCCTGAAATATAAAATTTAAAAATAAAATAATAGATATCTGAGATTTGAGTTGACATAAATGATATTAAAGTGGGCGAAAAATTATTGCATATAACATTAAAAATTTGCATTTTGTGTTCAGTGATACTGGGTCCTTTTCATAAATATTCGAGATCTATTACCACTTAACTATCAGTAGTCTAAAAGCACTAAAAAGGTCTCATAAATTCTTAAGAACTCAACTTATATTTAACAAAAAAAGAATTATCTTCAACAAACAATACTCAACATATGCATATTTTTTATCATTTCAAGATAAATTACAGCACTTGAAGCATATATTTTTCTGACATTCTCCATGTCTAATAAATGGCTACTATGAATTATCTAAGCTATCGATTTCGTACAAACGTTTATCATTAAAATGCTGAATAAATAAAACTCCTTATCAGAAACTCCGCCGTATATTTCCGATACACGAATCTTCCAATTTTTCTAACTTTTATCAACAAACATGTACCTAAAGTACGATATTCGGTTCAAAATTGTAAAAATATCCTAGTTACCGATTTTCATATATTTCATCATTACACAAGCCATTACAATATTGAATAAAAAAATCACTTTTTATGAGAACTGGCTTTACATTACCCGTATAACGTGTGTTCTACTTTCGGTAACATTTATCTACAAATATAAATAGTTTATCGTAGAGCAAAAGAAACGTTTAAATGGTAGAATTTTTGTCGAATGCGTTAGGCAGCTCATTCATCTCTTTGCTGTTAGTCTCCGGAGAGGGAATTCTTTCAGTTGAATGGCTTTTAAAAGCGATATATCAATTACTGACTTAGACCATCTATTTCCGGGCACTATTTATTTAATACTTCTACGTCGAAAGAATTATCCTATTAGCCCGGAGGTTATTTTTTATCGGGGAGAAAGTAAATCTGGACAGATTTTGAACAGCTCGAGGAGGGAGGGGAGGCAGCAGAAAAGTTCAATTACGAAAATGGTTGATTGTATCGGTGGATTCGTAATTGATGTGTTATTCGTTAATTTAATAAGGAGCGATGTATTCATAAGGTGTTTGCTCTTCATCTGTAGCATGCATTTTGATGTCAGAATTTTGTTAGATGAGTAAATAGACTCACATGAATCGTTCTTTGAAATTCTAGACTGAAATGTAAAGCAATCACCTTCTCAGAATGAGTTAAAGTTTTTAATTGTTTTTGATAGATAATGTGAGATGTTCCATTTTATTTTATTATCACATTTTATATAATTTTATTCCATTCAATATGTTCTACTTTTTCCAATCGGATAATTTCCCTTGTCTGAAGTTTACTCTGTGATACCCCCCTGTCTGGGGGTACCATCTCTTTATCTACGCGACCTAGATTTGCGGGAGGAAATGATTGATCACCCAAGTTAGCCATAATAAATCCAATTTATTATTGTCTAAATATACTGAACAACACAAGTCTTACTATAGGAAGGCAATCAGAAGTGATATAACGTATCCCTAAATTCAAAGTAAATAGGCGTCTGGAATCCTAACCACTTATCTCTAAGCAAAGTTATCCTATAAATCTTTATCTTCCTTAATTTCTTTAGCTTGTTAAAGCCCGTTCTATAATTACTCTTCTAAGTTTAATGTCTTACCATCAGCTCACGGCATTCAGCATCTCAGCTTCCTTTCATCTTCTTCCTTTACCTACACACGTGATTACAAAACCTTCACTATATATCTTGTAAATAATCTGTATATCACGGTTTCTTCTTGAGAGGATTCGGATGTGGATGTGAATTAACTCAATGCTGGCCCCAAAGATTCCCCAAGAGGATTAATAGGAAAAATGCTGTAAAGCCCCGTCACAACTCTAAGCGAATATACGAAGTGTGTGTATATTTACAAGAATACACTTTGCAAGAAATATCCAACTATAGGTGATTTTTTTTTTGTTTTTTTTTTTGCGTAAAAAGAAAAAAGTAATTAGGTTAGACGTGGCTCAGCGCCCTTATGCAGGAGATTATACTGTGTAAGAGTGAGTTTTTCTGTATTTGCAGAATATGTCACACGCCATCAGACCAAAAATGAGTAAGTGTCGTCGTGTGTAAGTGCCATAGTATTTTCGTTTTTAACAAAAGGAATCCTGAAGAATACTGTAATGTGCAGTATACAAGCATCCATGGCGTCTTCGAGGGATTAGAAGGACAAGAAAATCATTCGAAAAACAAACAAAATGAAAAGAACGAAGATTTCTGTCATACAATTGTACGACGGATCAGTGCGCGTCATTTTAACCCTTTATCTACCGACGCGGTACTTATAAGCACCACTCACTTTAAAATTACATAGACTAACCATTTTTACGGATACTCTGACGATACTTAGCAGGAATATTGTTTGAAATCCACTCTTCCAAGATATATCACAGCACGGGTTCTATGATAAGTATTTTAGCCGGGAAGGGGAATAGTTCTATAGCAAAAATTGCATTTTCAGCTGACGGAGTTTCCAGCGGATTGCGAAAATTGTCATTTTTGTTCCGAAAAAATAGTTTATGTCAAAAGGTGAGTGCCTTATTTTTTGTATGCTAATGAAAACCTTAGAAAACGATTTAACTATTTATTTTAAGTGAACAGTGTATATAATTAATTTTATAGTTGAATATCTTTAATTAGTTAAATAGTTCTAACGGATTAAACTTCCCAAAGTTGAGTATTTTATGTATGTATATCCCTTAATTTTTAATGCAGTGATTAAAAAAAATTGCATGAAAAAAACTGCAGTAAATCATTACGAGGTAGATAAAGGGTTAAAATAGGTATTTCAGCGATATTTCTGACTGTGATAGAATCATAGGAGAATCTATGTGGGAAACCACACTATTTAGAAGCTAATGGGTAAGATTGAGAGATTAAATGTTTCTGAATAAGAGTATACTTTTTAATAAATAGATGGGGAGTAATTTAATAACCTTTGCACAAAAATTGAAGGGACTTTCATCTTCTATTATTTTATTAGTTTAATCAAGAGACATAAAATATTAGACTCCTGGTGAGACATATTTTAAAATTACGTGAGGGTGATTTTAGAATTATATAGTTATATTTATAGTAACTGACATTGAATACTTTTGAATATAGACTGTAGAAAGTAAGATTTATATAGAACTGACTAGAGCACAAAAATATAATTCTATTTCATAATTATGTGTTTAAAATTATAAAATGTGCTTATTTATTATTTTGTTTTGGCTAAAACATTTTGAAAACAAGAAATACAAAATACACTATTTTTAATATTTTATTGCATTTTATAATAAAAATTTTATTAACCACTGAAAGTTTTCTTTTCTTTTTTAATTTTCAGCTCATTTCTAAAAAAGGTTTGGCCATTATGGCTGTAGGAATTCCATTAAAGATACTTTTTCTCTCAAAGGACTTTTTTGTAACAAGTACTAAATTAAATGTTACATTTAAGGGAATTTATATAAAATGAATGTTAACATTTATATATATATATATATATATATATATATGCTTATGAAAATTGGCATAATTTAGGAAATAAAATAATCATTTAGCACTAGATGAACTATATTTTTCGTTAATTTTAGAGAAAAATAAATAGTATTAATGTCAGACTTTTTATGAAGTTTTTCTTTTGCACAATTCTCTTTTGCCATTTTATACCATATTATAAAGAAGATAATTTTAATGAGATTAAATTATTTTAATAATATTTCAACAACAATTATATCTTATGAAAATTCTTTGAGCAAAATAATATTTTTATTTATTATGGCAGAAAAGATAGCTATTGATTTAAAATTTTCTGATATAATTAATTTTCTTCTTTCCATTAATAATAACATATAGTAAATTAGGGTTGATAATTATTCATTCTACATAATTAACATCAAATAAAAATTTTTAAAAAAATTTTCCCGTATGATGTGGAAGCATATTCAAAAAACTTGTAAAAAAAAAACTTTTTCAGAAGCAAATTATTTTAACCAAGCTTTGGGACGGACCATAAGTTAAAAATTTCTAAAGTAATTGTGATATCAGAAACTTTTACAATTTAAAAAGTTACATAGCTCTATCTTCTACTTCAAATTTGTTCAATATTTGTTTCATGGAAATAATTTTCCTCTCATGATTTCTATTCCTAGAAATGTTTTAATTTATTTTAATCATTTTTCCCCTTGACTTTCCATCAAAAACATATATAATCAGCAATATATAGTTTGGAAAAATAAGACTATATATACGTATATACGACATTCTGAACAAATCAACAATTTGTATGAAATATTTAATTTTGGATGGATATTCATATTCTGCAGTAATAATAAATCATCGAATTAACTCATAAAGATTTCATTAAATTTATCCTTAATTTATTTCAAGAGTTTCATTTTTTTTAAGTCTCAACAAAATAGTTCCCAATCATTAGAATATTTCGAGTTATACTTCAAAAATTCATTTTTAACAAAATTTATTGATATGACATTTTTATTACATTAATTTACGAATGACAACAATAATATCAGAGTGTTTATAGTCTCTTATTTGTACAGCACTACTATGTAAAATAGAGACACATTCCAGCGGTTGTTTAACCAAATACACATTAAATTAAGATAATCAGAATGTACGTGTCCCTTACTGAAGATAGAGTCACGGCAATTTCGTAGCTCTAATCTTAAGCCTTTATCTCTGTGACTGGTACATTACCAGTTTAATTACAATCATGCCTCTTCTGCCTTAAGTCACTCATTTATATAACAACTTGTGTTTTAAGTGAGATTAACCTATAATGATTTTAGGCAACAAAATAGATTTTAATAGCTATGTAACGAAAAGTGAGAACTAGAGATAGGACCATTATTTTACGTAAAACTGATTTAATGTTCAATTTTTTGACAATATAAATATTTTTCATTCAGATTACTATAAATGTTTATTTAAATTTAGATTAAAATTGTGAAGCATTGATATTTATTGGTTTTGTAGGACAAGATAAAATTATATTTTTTTTCTGTGTAATTTGTGAATGAAATTCTTTCTCATATTTTAATTTAGATTGATATCATTCAAGTCTTGTCCAAGTTATTGTTAAAGGATGGTATTTTTTTTTTTTTTTTTTTTGAGACTCTAGGTAGACTCCTTGTGTGCCGACAAGTATAACACAAGGCTTACAAACGTAAGTCAATACTCAAACAATAGTGATAGGAAATTACATGTAGAAGGAAATATTCACAAATGGGAACCAAAAGAGGGGGAAAAAGTGAATACAGATACAACAAATACAGAAAAAAATACAAGATTGCTCACATGTGAACAGAGATAATCAAAAATTAAAACTATACAATGAGGAAGATAAGAAAACATGATCACAAAAAATTTTCAAAACACAAATACATAAAGCATACATACATACATAAGCATATATATATAAACACACACATATATACATATACACACACATAAATATTCATGTACAGAAAATGTTTACAAACACACAAAATTTACAATCTAAATAATACAGTAATAAATGCAATTAATGTATGCACAAAACGATGTGAAAGATGATTTGTTTTGAACAAAGGCAGAGAAAGGAGGAGGCCACACTATATTGTTCTTTTGTAGGCAATTCATGAGTGTACGTCTTTCCGAAGCGAATTTAGTACAAGCAAGAATCAGATGCTTGGCATTCTGGACTGCGTCACTGGAGCAAGAACACTGATCAGTAGGCGACAAATTGAAGCGCTTTAAATAGGCTTTAAAGTTTCCATGCCCAGTTAGAAACTGAGTAAGTTTAAAATTAGGTTGAAAGTGCTTAGCCTTTAAACGGTTCTGAATAGAAGGAATAAATTCCTTGGTGAGATGCGCATTATTTGAAAGTTGGTACAAGTTATTCCACTCGGAAATAATTTTTTCTTTAAAAACTTTCTTATGATGTGATTTTGGAATGCTCATAGGAATCAGATCGTTTAATTTTGTCGCTTCTTTTGCAAGCCAGTCAGCACGTTCATTGCCATAGATTCCCGTATGTCCTCGAACAAAAGAAAAGAAAACTTGTACTCCTCTGCTTCGAAGAAAATTGAGATTAATATGCGTTTTAACAATTAGTTTATTTTGGGAATTAATGTTATTTAAGGCACACAAAGATGACAGAGAATCGCTGCAAATTAAGAAATTCCATGAAAGGATTTCGTTACTGCAGATCCAAGAGACTAAAAAAAGGATGGTCTTAAGAGATTGATTAGTGGTTTACAAGAGGCTAGTATGTACCGTATACAATCCGGTCTATAACGCACATTTTTAACTCAAAAAATAAGATCCTAAGTTATACGGGTACGCGTTATACGCCGAGTATAAAAGTGACAGTTTTAAAAAGAAACCAAGATGATCATGGAAAGAAATTAGTCTTCTACACAAATCGAAATACTGTTTCTTTAAAAGAAATGCATCTCTTATGAACTTAAAGGGTTTTAGTTCCAAAAGTATACTATTTTTTTTTCTAAAGCTTGGAATAATACCTAAAATGAATGGCTTCAAAACATAAGATCATTACCCATGCACATTTCAGGTTTCTTCGAAGAAAGGGAGTTGCGCTTTATACGGCATTATACCTAAAAACTAAAAATTGAAGCTCTAAATTATAGGTGCGCGTTATAAGCTGAATTTTAGTGTAAGTCACTCGTGATTATATATCAAAATCTCGTGATATTTTTATATTGAATGATTATAAACACAATTTTAAAATTCCGAGTTTTTGAAGCAAAATTTGTATAACACACGCACAAAAAATTAATTTAAATGGAATTAAAAAAAACATTATGAGAGAAGTACTAATCTGAACCGCTTGAAAGAGAGAGAGAGAGAATAGTTGCTCGTTATACGCCGGAATTTACAGTAATTGTAACACTACTACAACAAACAATGTAAGCCTTGTAATAAAATAATTGATATAATTAGAAACAGAAACTCTTACTTCATAAAAATTGCTTCGTCTTTTTTTTTCTTTTCTATTAAAAACTTCGAGAAAAATAAACTTTAAAATTGTATGTGTTCATGTATTAATGAGATCTGTACTTTATAAATGACGGTATTATATAATTATTTCTTTGAATTCTGCAACGAGTACAGTATCTTATGAATTTTTCTTTTAATCTATGATATTCTCCAAACCTTCAATTGATTAATTTCTCATTTATTTGTTTTGAAGTTTTTATTATACTCTTTTCCTGTTTGGATTTCTGTTCCATTTTGAATTTTTCTTATTAACCTATCGAGTCTCAATAGAAAGAAAGATTGGTACTATTGTATCCTAGTTTAACCCCATTTAGTTCGTCCTAAGTTCATAATTGCTTTTTGACTTGCTAAGCTCTCTTTCTTATGTTTTAATGCATTTTCTACTTCCTTTCACATATTTATTTCTGTGTTTTGTAGAGAGAGAGAGAATTTTTTATTTTATTATTTATTTCTTCATATTTTTAAATTGTATTTCATGTTTTCCCTTCATATATATATATATAGAGAGAGAGAGAGAGAGAGTATTAATTTATATTTTCAGTTAACTTTCAGACTAATGAGAAAACTATCTTTTAAAATCCATTAATTTTGAGTTTTTTAAATGTACTATCTTTACGGGTAAGTAAAAATAATTGATTACAAACATTCAATAATGATAATGAATATTTTCGATACGTATATGAATTAAATTCTAATTTATGTGTGTGAATTTATTTGCTATAAACTACAGTAAAACTTCTGTCGGAATCCATAAAGACCAAATAAGTCAAAAAGGGTCTAATGCAATACAGACGCAAGTAAATTAAATTTACTTTAGTGTCTTTCCACAAGCATCGTCATTTGACGATAGTTTATAATCTAATTCAAAATCCAGTTACGGGCCGTGCAAATTCTTTTTCTTTTATTCAAAACTTAGAGATTTAATCCAATAAGGAGTTTTCCATAAATTCGATTTTGTGTCTGCCATATTTCCCTCATTCACACTTCAACAGAAGAACAAAGAAGTTGCAGGATATAGAATTAAGCCTAGTACATTGATCCACGAGGCAACTTTTAGAAACTACATGACTCTTTACTGAGGACTATTTTTCCAAGAGAATATCAAAGACAAATTAGGTGCAATTTTTAACTTCTTGACAACGATTTCCTGCGTGATATTTCCTGATTCGCCTTTATCAACATCTTATCAATCAAAGTAGCTTGCTCCTATGTTCATGAAGTGCTCGATCGTTAAAATAGCGGATAATCATTCTATGTGCAACCTCTCTCAATGGAACTTGAGCCCCAAGAGTCTTTCTGGCGTCTTCGCGGGATACACCCAGTTGATGATCCAATTCCCAAAGCGTGCGTGTATTGGCCTCGTTTGAAAAGGCAGCCAACATCGATTTTTAGATAATGAGCCATCATTTTTGATAGTTTTAAGAGAAATTCTGTTTTTCGCAGTTACAACAAGGTCCTTACACGAATACCTGAGAATTAATTAAGGTTCATTCAGCTGAAAGATTTTTTTCCCCCTCTCTGAAACCGAAGAAGGAAACGGTGCATTGTTGAATGTAATACTATCGAGAATATTGATTTCTTCAAAGAAATTTCACAATTTTAGGTATGAGGTACATTTTCTGTGAAATAAAAGAAAAATATTTTCATGATTTTTTTTTTTAATTTTGCCTTACTTGAGAAGAAAATTAATCACATTTTTTTTAATTTAAAAATTTGAATGCTATCTAAAAAAATATTTATTTGAATCATTTAGTATGGATCTGCCTTGAATAACAATGCGGTTTACTGTTGTTGCTTTTATTAGCTTTTTCTAAAGTAACGTGAGGTCTTTGACGACGGGAACATTGTAATTGTAATCCTCAGACAAGAGACGAGGACGACTCCTAGATCACATCCCACTCTCCTAAATTTCCCGCCATGCCAACGTGACAGCTTTGAGCCACGACATATTTCACGTGTATCAGCGCCATTAAGGGTTTGGTGTGTGTGTTTTCAATGGCACCATAGCTCAAACTCACGACTCGCTGGTTACCAGTTCGTAAACTTGAAGGGGGCTGCGGTAGCCTAGTGGTCAAGGTATCAGATCATGGCAGGCATGTCAGGAGTTCGAGCCCAGTACCACTGAAGACCCGCCATGTAGGGGAGATACGCATATTAAATCTCCGGAGAGCTCAAACGTCCTCCCGTTGATGTGGTAATTAGAAGAGGGGCAGGGTGTCGTCCTCGTCACTTGACTATGGTTCAAAACTACGAGATCCGTCGCCAAAAAGCCCTCGTGTAGCTGAACAGCGCGTTGTTAATATTCACTCACTCACTTGTGAACTTGAACACTCGTCTACTGGAGTTTTTGGCACGTTTTTTTTTAATTCTCTTCCAAACTAGTCAAAATTTTAAATTTTTCAAAATACTTCAAAGAACTTAAGATCAAAAGAAAAAAGGATGTTGAAAAAGCAAATACTGCACTCTAATGTAATGCAACTAAAATATATTCGAATATATTTTTCTTTCTTCAATGCATTCTGGTGCTAAATCGTTGAGTATTTTCTAAAAGATTTTGGTGAATTGTGTTAGCTAAGCGATATATATTAGTATTAAAAGCTTTTCAATAATAAAATTACGACTTTGGTAGTTTTTTTATCAGATTATTTTTAATCAGTCAAATATAAATTCAAATGGTAAAATTACAACATAAACATCATTATAAATTTCTTTCTAAGGTGAAAACTTTCTCAAAACTTAAATTTTCCAATGAAAATGAGGAATGTGAAAGGCATAGGAAAATTTACTATACTTAAGCAGATTTGATATGTTTTATTTTTTCCATTTTTTTACGAAAAAAAAAAAAGAAATAACGAATATTTTAAATGCATGCTAAATACTACCAATTATATCAAAAGCTGAGAGTTTAAATCATTTTGAATCTGAAAAACTCACCAAAGAATTCCTCACTATGAAACAAATTTTATCATTTGTTAAGTAAAAAAAAAAAAAAATAAAAGACGTATTAAGATTTTTAAAATTAATTGATTAATTGATTATTAGAGTTTGCAATACTAGGCGGATGGTGACAGACAACATAATTTTGAATCGTTGGCAAGTGACGAGGACGACATCTTAACTGGGGTTCCCCTCTTCAAGCTTTCATATCATGCGAAAGCGATTGAAGGATTTTTCATTAACGTCAGAATTTTGAACTACAGCCAAGAGGCGAAGACGCCAACACGTTAACGCGAGAAATGCAGCTCCAACAAATATAACGTAACAGCTACCATGACTGGTTTTTTAATGGAATCATGACTCCACTGAAACAAACCCATTCACGAGTAAAATGCTATGATTTTTCAGCTATCTCAGCCACGAGATTTTAAAAAAGGATGTATTTTAGGGAAGAAAATTTTATGATGATTCTGTGAAATAAACATTAGTTAAAATAAATAAACAATTTTTTAAGTCGTCTTTTAATGTTTTATTTGCTGTTTTTTTTTTAAATTTAATTAATTAAATAAAAAAGATAATAATTTTTTTTAAATGCAGATTTTATGCTTACCTAATCGTCTACTATAGAATCTTTCTCGAATTCAATTATTTTTTGTCGAGAAATTATTTCGAAAATAATGAACAAAACGTACTGTTTCTGTATAAATAAATATAACGCTAAAAATTATTAAATTATGCATTTAAATTAGAAAATGTTTTAAAAAACTCAAAAAATTTTCTAAACATTTTATAATATATAACATTTGCAGAGCTTGAATGTATAATCTTTTCAGCTGTGTTTTTTACTTCGTTGGCTTGACTCTTCCCTGAAAAAAAATAAAGGGGGAAATAGAATATCCTTGAAATGGGGAAATACATTGATTCTCTGCGTAATTTGTATATCTTTTTAAATCCAACGCTACCCTCCACTTAAAAAAAACGCAAACCATCTGCGAATTGCTTTTCAAATTAATCAAAAGTCCAGACTGGAAAAAAAAGAAAGATCCAGAGTAGCCAAATCACTCTAGTTGTCGAACATCCCATAATCTTTAATTTAAAACCACAAAATAAGTAGTGTTGATAAAAAAACCCAACCACAGCAACCGCCCGCCCAATCAATTCATTCAATTGCAACTCTAAAGTTTCCCAATCATTCCCAGCGTGGGCCCAAATGAAAGGCCCAGGGGATTAAGGAGGTGTCTGTTTGAGGGATAGACAGGGGCAGGTGTCCCAGGATAGGGCCCTGTCCCACACCTATCTCGAGCGGCGGATAGCACACCTGAGGACTCCCTCATTTCCATGAGGAACCCATCGCTCTCTCGCCGTGGATCGATGTTTTCCTTTTACTTTGCATAGCAGACATTTTGGAGTGATGTTTCTAATCCCCCTCGCCGAAGACATTAGGGGCTGTGGGTCCAAAAGGAGGGAGGGGGCTCTGTTCGTGGTTAGATGGATGGCCTTTCCTCTGGACGATTTGGGTGACGAGCAGATTGTAAAGGGGGAGTTGGGATTCAATATGGGTGAAACTTGTCATCCGCGCTGTCAGGCTTGTGTGATGAAACTAATTTTGAGTGGGGATCTTGGTAATGGGTTGCGATGGTTAAGGGAAAATTAATCGTGAAATACCACCATTACTGAGGAAACTGTTCAAATACAATCTATTCTCGCTAAACGGGTAAGACGGCATTGTAGACAGAATTTAGTTTTGAGAAGTTTATAATTGTTTCATCATACATATGAATGGATCTTTTTGTGATCCTGTCTGACAGGTACAATGTTTTCCATTTTGTTTTTATTAAGGGTTTCTGATGATTATACAAATTTATTTTTGAGAAAATGAATCTAAATTTGCCAGTTCAACTGTCATGTAATTGAGAGATTTTATGTAACCTATACAAATAAATTGTTTTTGAAATTAATATGCATATCATTAATTTAACATAAAAAGCCTTTATAACCATATCCCCTCTTTTTTGCATGTTGAACATATTGCATGGTAAATTTTATGTCCTACATATGTTTTCTTCTGATTTGATTATGAAATATTAAATCATACAGAAAGACTGCATATATTTCTTGAAAAATTAAAACTTTTACATCTTTATTGACGGCCTTAGATATATTTTGAATACTTTTTTTGCTTTTCTTATTCCCCTCTACATATATCACTCTTCACGTGTGTTCAATAAGCAACTGTGCACACAGAAAAGATAGAGACAACCGTATTATCCTTGCACTTTAATTAGTATTCAAAATTTTGAGAACTTTCTCTAAAAATTGTTAGCTTTACAGCAGGTGTGGCGAGCCTTTATGAATCAACGTGCCATTTTTTCTAAAGTAATGTTTAACGAGGTATAGACGTGCTGCCAAATAACTTTGACTTTTGAATATTGGGAAAATAATAAAACTAAATACTAACAACTCAAAACTCTTTATTTACTATTAAAAATACATTTTGCCCTGTATAGAAGCAAATGTTTTAGTTTTACGTGCGATTTAAATTAGTCTGACTTCTGTTGTTGCAAATTATATAGATGACAAATAACTTATATTAGAATTGTAAAATGTTGCTTTTAGCAGAACGCATGCTGAATTGGAGTCATCTGCCAAACGGTTTCTAAGCGAGTCTGTATTCTCTGAAAATTAGGACTCGAAAGCCTAAGTAGCTGAAAATATGATTCAAATAACATGAGCCAGCTTCTTCAAACAGTTAAATGTGTCTGGAATCGAATTCCATGTTTCCAAAATTTCATTACTGACATTTTTACTTACATGGCATGTTAATCTATGTGTTTCAATTAATTCCAACTTTTTCCTTGTTTCAATAAATTTTTTGAATCACTCGCGTTTGTTCGAAATATTTCATATAGTGAACATTGTTATTTTAAACTAAAATGAAAACCGTTGTGTTCGGTGGAGTGCCCAAAATATTGTGTCGCATGCCATCAATGGCATGCGTGCCATTGGTTTGCCATCACTGCTCTAGAGCATTAATAGTTCATTCTAAGCGTTTACAATTTTTTTGGCTAATTAATTGATTGATTTCAATCAAAGGTGGATTTTTTTTCGCTTTATATAGTTATTTTTACTGAAATTCTTATGGAATGACTAAGAAACTTATCTACTTTAACGTTCAAGTAACTTTCACATTCAATTCTTTTTCCTTCAAATTATCCCTTCTTTCTTTATGACAAAGACGCTATAGAACTGACTCGAAATCTCGCTGCTTAATTCCAAACGCCAAACACCATAAACGTTTCTTCATTCTCCCATTTTTAGCACAAATAAAACGGTTTTTAGAAATAACGTTAATCCTCCGAGACCAACAACGATTCTTCTCTGCATCCCTTTCCAATCAAAACAGGGGAAAAGTTTCTCCCTTTTTTCCCCCAAGTCCAGAAATAAGGGTCGTCATCGATGCATTGTGTCGTCGAGGTAGATTCTAAAGCACACTGCCCCCAGGAGGAAGAAAACCAGGAATGAAAACCGAATGACGCGGAAATGGGATTTTTCCAGAATATTCTTCCATGAGCCATTACTTTTCAGGAGAAAAGACTTGGTCATTGCTTTCCGGTTTACATGTAAATAAAGACTCGGAGGCCTTTAATCGCTTCTAAAGGAGTCTGGGCGATCAATGAACCAAGAAAATCCAGGTCTGGATTCCATTAAATTATTGCCCGATCTTCCTCTTTTATGCCTTTAATGTGTTAGTCATCGAGGGATTTCTGCTGCCTTTATTCCCTTTCATTAATGATTATGTTTGTGTGTGTGAGGTGCTTGGGAATTCGGTGCTCATTACTCCACAAAGAGTTCAAAAATTATGCCAAAATAATAAAACGGAATTGTGTTAGAATGTATCGTTTCTTTTTAACAATTGATAGAAAGAATTGTATTTTTGACTTCTAGAAAATGGGTGATTTGGTAATTTGATATAAAATTGGATTTTGATCAAATTGTGTTTTAGATGTTTCTGTTTGATGTTAGTGGATTGTTTAATATTAAGTACAAAGGTATCTAATGGAAATGTCTTAGTTCCGTGCAATTTGAAAAGGATTTCTAGAAGTAAGAATTCCTTAAAATTATAATAAATTTTATTTTCAATTCTTTGCTTGTTTTTGAGGAATCCTTTTTAAAGTTTTCTATTGCTGTCTTCAAGTTAATTCTGAAACGATCCACGTGATTAGATACTCCATTTCTATATATCTTGATGTTAACCTTTGTGGAAGTTCTCCAAATATTTATACATATCGTTGAATTCCATATTCAAAATAAAAAAAAGTATTCTGAAAGTAACATTTATTAATATTACTTTTTCTAAATTTAAATCTAACTTAAAGAAAATGTAAAAATGAACTCGAAAATTAATCTTAATTTTGTAGATATTTGCCTCGATCTTAAGAATATATTTCTTAACACATCATTAAGTTTTGCCAACAGCATTAATTTTAATAAAAAAAACTGTAAATTTTTTAACAAAAATAGAAAGTATGTCTAATGTTTCTGAGTGAGTATTTATTAACGTCTCGAAATAAATCAAGACGAAAGCTATTGGCAAATGTCCTCGTAAATTTGAACCTCTTTCAACTGACGAAGACGACATCTGAGCTACGACCCCCTCTCTACACTTCTACAACAAGCCTACGAGAGGATTTTGTGTCATGGCAGATTTAACATGCATCCGCTCCTCTACACAAATAGTTTTTCAGTGGCATTAGCTGGCGTGCCATCAGTTCGAGTCTAGTGCCACTGAAGACCCACCGTGTAGAGGAGGCCAATGTACGTTAAATATGTCGAGACTCAAACGCTTTCCCGTTGGTGTGGAAGTTAGGAGGAGGTGGGGTGCCAACCCAGGTGCCGTCCTAGTCTCTTGACCACGGTTCAAAATTACGAGGTTCATTCCTAATAGCCCTCGTGCAGCTTTATAGTGATACGTTAATGTAACTCTCTCTCTCTCTCTCACTTATTCTCAGTTGTAGTATGAATCAAATTCATGATATGCCGGTCACGAGCTCGTGGCCGGCGTTCGTGTTGTAATCCGATATCCTTAAGTATACGATATCGACGAAATATCGGAGTGATTATATGTGGCCGTGGTAGCCGAGTAGTATAGGTATCGGATCGTAGCTTGCCTTGTCACGAGTTCGAGCCCATTACCACTAAAAATCCACCGTGTTGGGGAGCGATGCATGTTAAATCTGTCGAGAGCTCAAACGTCCTCCCGTTGGTGTGGTGTGGTAGTTAGGAGTGCGGTGCTAGCTCAAGTGTCGTCCACGTCACTTGACCATGGTTTAAAATTACGTGGTCCGTCACCAAAGGCCCTTGTGTGGCTTGACAGTGCGACGTTAATGTTCACTCACATCGTAGTGATTACAAAGCATGCACAAAACAGCAGTTTTTTTAAATTCCCTGGAAGCACATTTGACAGATTAGAATTTAAAAAAGGTTCAATGGATATGATTAAATAATATTGTATATATTAAGTCATCCACATGTCTTAAGAATATTTCATTTTGTCAAAATATGCTTGAATTGTATTGGTCATATATTCAACAAGCCAAATTGGCAGGATCAATGACAGAAGTTTGTCACGTATATGACACACCTCCATTTGAATTCTCAATTTAACTGACAGGACTAAATTATGAATCTCACGCTGCGTGGATTTATTGATAGATGTTTGTGGAAAGGCTTCGACAGTTCCTGTAAGGAATATAGAAATGATGAAATTTACTAAAGTATTCTAGAAAGAAGTGAGTTTTTGAAATATTTTATAAAAATGTTGGAATCTAAGCCGAATTCCAAAAATTAACTTTTTTCATAATGTAACACACACACATGGTAATTTCGACTTTCAAAATGTAATTCGTCTGTTAGAATTGTTGTTTAAAACACAAATGATTATAACTCTATCGATATTAATACTCAATATTTAGAGTACATCTCACAGGAAACAGCCAGAATAAATAAATAAAACAAAAACTTAAAGATATTTCTTTTTTTTTTTAGTTTATTCTAAAATTATTTTAAAAATCTTAGCGTAAAAAATTTTATTTATGTTTCGATATTCGATGTTTATAAATTTTAGACTTATTTTCGTTTAGTGAAAATATCCGAAATTCCAGAAAAAGTATGCAATTTAATTAATGTTAAAGTATTGCAGTTATTTCCCTCAGAAACATTATAACGTTGGAGGTATACTATCCTTAGGGTATTTTGTTTAATAGTTCTATATTGTTAAAGCCTTATATAGCTTCTGAGTGCAACGCTAGTAATTAACCCGCGATCACTCGCGCGGGGTGTTCTGTACACCCCAGCAACAAGAAAATCCCCATAGGATTCTAAAACGAAGGCGCAGAACCACGAGTTTTTCTGTAGCTGCACATTTTAGGTCATTGAACCTTCAGGCCTGATGCAATCCTTCTTTCTCGAATGATTGGAATGTATAATGACCTTCAAAAGTTTATCTGGGGGCTGAGAACTCCAGCGAGAAGTTGAGCATATGTATACAGTCTGCTCTGAATGTTTAGAAAATGATTAAAATATTATTTTTCTACTTTCTACAATCATTATCTCCTTAATTATAAAGTATATTTATTACTGGTATATACGTTTTATATATATATATATATATATACTGGTTTATGAAAAAATATAAAATTATGTGTTTTAAAATGAAAATTTTGTATGTTTAGTTTAAATTAATGTTAGTCTCATTTGTATGCAATAAATTTAATAATTTTATTTGTATAATACAAAAAACATCTTGTACTTTGTAAATATATATCATAATGACTTAATTTTATTTTCATAATTAAATACACGCGTTAAAAGTTTGGGGTGTTCTCTACACCCCGCGAGTAACGACGGTAACAAAAACAGGCGCGAGTGACCGCGGGTTAATCAATCAATCTCTGTTTTTAAAATACCTTATATAATTATATGCTACGCTATTATTTAAGGATGTTAAGGATTGTTAAAATGGGAACTGTTATGCTAAAAATTTATTGCCCCATTTTATTTCATTTAATTTTTATATTTAATGCTTTGTTACGTGATAAAATAAATATATATATATATATATATACATATCTGAGTAATATTTTGCTTTTCTGAATAAAAATAGCTCAGCTATATTCAAAGTCAACATTACATTTAATCATATTTTTTCCCCATTTTAAACTTTTTTGTAATGTTTGAACTTGAATAGGACAAAATTAAGGTTCAAAATGACGATAACATTTCCAAAACAGTTAAAAGATGTCAGTCGATTCTGAAACTGGTTCTACCGCACCTCTTCCTTCTCCGAATTCTAAACAATTTTAGTACCAACGATGTATAGAAAGGACACTCATGTGAACAGTTTCTATTGTAAGATTCCTTCGCACATGTGGATCGCGAATTATTTGAATGAAAAAGAATGTCGGCCTGTTGGGAAAAAGACAAACCCTGGAGGGTACCCTCAGTGTTGAAGTGACAAGTTGATTGATAGACCCTCCATAGGGTGCACCAGGTACGGCGTTGGAGTTGCTCTCAGTTGGGCCAGCCTATTTTCTCAAAGAACCAATGGAATTTGGACACAGACGAGGAACGCTGTGTGCAGATCCGTTACGTTCGCCAATCAGAGATGATTGGAGGCGTGAAAGAAACCCTCCCAGGGGGTTAAAGGATCGGCTCGAAAGTTGACGAGGATTTTCTTCAATCTTCTGCGTCAGCTTTTTCTTTTCTTTATTTTTCGAAGACACGCGATAGAGGTGGCGGGGGCTGCCGTACCTCAAGGAAGCAAAGGGTACTGCGATGGCCTCTTCAAGATGAAGTCTGCCGCACAACCACCCGAGTGAGTGAACTTGGACAATATCAGCTAAAGGGTTTGCGGGGACAGGCGCATCCAGATATGATCATCGGAAGTTAAACGAACATTAAACCGGGCTTGAACTTTTCTCCGGCGAAAGGCTATTAAGAGTAAAATTTAAAAATGAATTTAATTTTTTTCAATGAATTTATAAATAAAATGCCTTTTTGGGGCTTTCCAAAGGACGAGGCGAGAGGTGTTCCCTCTCGCTACTAAGTAATGAAGTAATTTGAAAGGGCTCGCGACATTACATACCGGGTGTTTTTAAAAGAATATCGGAGTGTTTTAACGCTTTATAGTTTTCATTGCATATGACATATTAGTATGACTCATACATCGAATGAAAGAGCGAATGAAACAGTTTTGTTTGCTGGCATGTGTGTGCGTTTGCGCGAAACATATGCTTATTCTTTCCCCTTTCTTGCCGATCAATGCGCTAGTAGAAAAATAGTGACTAGTAAACAGGAAGCGTTTTGTGTTCTCCAGTTTGCAAAGACAGAATCTGCTCTTATCGTGCAACGAGTGTTCCGTATTAAGTTCGGTTGTCAACCTCCAAATGATAATAGCATTCTTAGGTAGTATCATCAGTTTGAAACAACTGTCTGTCTTTGTAAAGGGAAAAGTACAGGACAACCAAGGCTGTAATTGGTTCTGCCAATCTTGATGCTCTACAGCTATGGCTATTTCCTCAATTGGAAGAATGTGAACCAAATAACTCCATCTGGCAGCAAGATGGTGCACCGCCTCACTAGCATCTCTCAGTATGCGATTGGTTAAATATCACTGTACCCCCAACCAATGGATTGGCCACAAAGACCCTCCCGATAAACTTGTATCGCATGGCCTCCACGTTTACCCGATCTGACGCCATGTGACTTTTATCTGTGAGTGTTCATAAAGGATTGTGTGTATGTTCCTCCACTACCAGCTGACCTTTCAGACTTAAGAGACAGGATAGAAGCAGATGTTGCAAGAATTTACTCAGACACACTGGAAAAAAGTTTGAGATGAACTCGCCTATCGACTTGATTTGTGCCTTGTGATGATTGGGGCTCACATTGAACATTTTTAAACTGGTTGGTAAAACTGTTTAAGTTACTCTTTCATTTATATATATATAATGTATGAATTATACTTGCAACTCTTATATATGATAAATATACTATAAGGCATTGTCGCCTAGACAATATGGTGGCTATGACCCTCGGCTTGTAACCGAGTGGGTTCGCGTTCGAATCCCGAGTAAGGCATGGATGTATCTTCTTCAGGAAAGAAGTCGGTCTTTCGCCTGTGATGGATTCCCGTCTCGAAAGGAAAGCAACGCACCCCCTTATTGTTATATGCTGGGATCATCATCATCTGTAATAAATGTGTATATTCTTCTGTTTGTATTGTATTCTTTCTGTTCTTCACTTGTATTTTATATGTTCCCAGGATAAAAAACACACGATAACAACAACCATAAAGCGTTAAAACTCCGATATTTTGTTAGAAACACCCGGTATTATTTGGAATTGTAAGCATTTTTCTCTTTGTCATTAGTATTCAACTAATACGCATGCATTAATTTATTAGTGAAATTTTTTATGATCTTTGTGAAATATAATTTTAAGAAGGAATAAAAATAAATGTTTATATTAAAACAAATCTGAAACATCTTCAAATTATTAACTCTACGAAATACATACAATGCTATTTCACGAAAGCAATTGCATGTGTACGCTGAAATTACAAATAAATACTTTATTATTTATTAGTCAAAGCACAGCAAAACTAAACACGCTTTAATCGTGAAATTTTAATACAGACTAAAAATATAAACGAAATTCAATATCTCTTCTTCATTACGATCATTTTCTCAACTTTCGTGTTTTTCATGCATTTCACTTTTTAGCATAAGCATGCATGTAAAAAGATGAATAATTAATTGATAATAGAAATTTAGAATAATGGAAAAAATAGAAATAAGAAAAATTATTACGAAATGCAATATTAATAAAATAAAATAAAATCCATCACATGGGGAGCTTAATATTTAATAAGCTCCACGGTGGATTGTAATGTTTGATGTGAAGTTTTGATGTTTTCTGTAATTGATTCCATTTTAAAACATACATTTAGAAATATTTTTTAAATGAGTTCGGAATTATGAAGATAATTATTTTTGTAACCTATAAAAATTTAACTATAGATTCTGTATGAAATTGATTGGTTTTATTGTTAACATACGTCTCAAATATAATTACGTGTACAAAACCTTTTTTTTCTTTGAAAATGGAACAATTTTATTTCTGGTAATGAGAAGACATTAAAATGAACTTCAAATTTAATCAAAATTTTTAATTTAACAAATTTTACGTATTTAAAAACTTTTGATTATTGGATTTTCAAATTTATTTCCAAATTTTTAACAATATATATATATATATATATATATATTAGTTTTATTTTAAATGTGGTTGAAGTTCTTATTTTTCTACATATTTAGTATCTTGATACAAAAATAAAAAAGTTATCTGAAAATTCGACACAAAGTGGTTAGTAAAAAAAGGAAACTCTATTTTGCTTTTTCAATCTTACATTCTACGAGCTTCCTATTTACACGAGAAAAAAAGTTTCATAATTAATCTTAATTTTTTTTTTGAAAAATATAACTAGGAAAAGATTTAAATTAATTAAAAAAAATTTGTAGCTTTAAATTGCTGTAGTCAGATGCATTAATGGCTTTGTTAATACAGTATTTTACCATACTTAATTGAAATTGAAATTTAATAGTGAAGAAAAGTATGATATATATGACTTTTTATAATTAATGTGATCAAATATTTTGAGCGAGCGAGGGTAAAACAAGTAAAAAAAAACAAATCAGTTCCTACTTAGATCAACAAAGAAAAATTTTACTTTAGCTACTTTTTATTAAATAGTTACAATTAATATACATATGTTTATACATATGATAGAAACACAACATTAAGTGGTGATTGATTTTTATTAATTATCATTAAAGTATGGTATTGTGTTATCCAAAACAATCGTGTATATAAAATTTCAGTTCAACTGTGTGAATATATTAAAATGTGAGAAAAAAAATCTTTTAAAATTTTGACACAAGTCACCAAAAGGATCTCTAAGTCGCCAAAAATGATGCCAACATGGCTGAATTTGTAATTCTTTGAATAATTAGTTTTAATCAATTAATTTTTATTAATTATAATTAAATTACTGAATTGTATTCCAAAATAATCATGAATATAAAATTTCAGCTCAATTGAGCGCTTTAAAACGTATTTTATTAACGATTGAAAATTCCACCAAGATAAATAAATAGAGAGTGCGAGCTAATAGTAGGAATTGAAAAAATGCTGCAATATAAAGGTGGACGAGGGCAGAAAGGAACGGATCTCACAATTTTGAACGATGGTGAAGTGGACAACATTTGAGCTCCCCTGTCCTAACTTCCACACCTACGGGAGAATGTTTGAGCCTCGACGTATATAATATGCATTGGCCCCTTCTACAAGGCGGGTTTTCAACGGTACTAGGCTCGAACTCATGACACAGGATTCAGGAGTCCGCGACCTTAGCTACTAGGCTACCATGCCACATTAAATAATTTGAGAAGGAAATCTTATAACACAATACTGTGAAATGCCTTTAACGCGAAAACGCTAAAGACGAAATATCGGCTAACACAAAATAATACAACGATCCCGTCAAACTACTATGTATTTTCATTTATTTTCTTTTAACATGAAACAAAAATCGCTTAACACGAAAAGATTTCCCTTCTGGGAATGAATAAAATATGGAAAATACCAGACACTTAATGAGATGTATGAGAAAGTTTCTGTATTATTGGACTGCTCTATTATATTATCGAAAGAATTCATTGCAGTAGATGATTATAATGAGTGTATTGCCCCAATTATAGCAGACAAAGAAATTCTGGAGTTTGTTCAAAGCTAAAAAAATATCATTGATGCAGATTCCGACGATAAAAATGAAATGAATAATGCAGCTCCTGTTCCCACAACATCCGAAATGAAGAACATTGTGAAAAGAAGCGCAGTTATATATTTAAACACACATTCCAATGGTGCAATGAATAACAAAATGGACGTTATCAAATAACTTGTTGAGAATTTGATGCTAAAAAAACATTATTTTCCAAAATCTCAATAATAGTTTTGTTTTTCAAAATATTTCAAAATTTTGTATTAAATTTCTTTAAGTTCTAGTAAATGTTTTTTTTTTCATTGATTTTTATTAAAAATATGCATGTATACATATCTATGGGAATGAAATAAACTCTACTCAACTTTATTTTGCTGATATGTTTTTTTTCTTTTCTTTTTTCTTTTTTGCAATATCCTTTAACACGAAATTCTTTTAACAGGAAAAAATATTTCAGTCTCTTTAGTTTCGTGTTAAGCGATTTTCACTGTATGTAAACCTTCCGGAATTCCATCCTAAAATTTATTAAAATGTCGGCAGTTTTCAGTCCTTACAGTTTTTGGAATTTTTTGGGTATAATTTTAAAATCTTTGATATTGAAATTTATTCTTAGTCTTAGGTTTTAGCATTTTCACGCTATTTTTTTTTTCTGTGTTATTTTATTTCTTTTAATTACAATATTTTCTCTTTGAACATATACAAAAATGAACTATATCTTTTATAAAAAATATAACTGTGATTCAAAACACATTACAAACATTCTTCAAAAAAGCGCAAAGAACACTTTTTGGACTCATTTAAAATATTTCTGTAGTTTTCCATAAAACCAAATGAGTCGCCTTGCGGGGAGTCTCAGCAAAATAGCGGCCACCCACTCCGGTAGAGAGGTCACAACCCTTTTTTTCAAGGCAGCAACAAATCACATAAAGCCACTTTCCATAGTTAGTCTCCGCAGGAGCCATAATGGGGTCCATTCAGACGGCAGTATCGAGCTCTTACACTGCTTTAAATGTTGTAATAAACAAGAGAGAATTGATGTTAAAAATGATGGCTCTTAAATGCAATAAATTATTTCTCCCGGTCAGTGAGTAATATTATGACTCGTATTGTACTGGTACAGAATGACAAAAGGTTTCTTAACACTCAGCATGTTGGCAGATTTATGATCATGACCAACTGCTGAAGAGGTTCAGCAATGCACTAAACTTTTATGGTTTATTAGGGAAAAAACTGTTAATGCTCTGCATTGAATTTTGATGGGTGAAAAAGTATATCAAAAAGTGCAATAATATCGCTAAAAAATTGAATAGAGGATGTATTAAAAGCAAGTGAAATTTTCAACTGCATACATTTCTTCATAAATGTAATCTTAATATAAAATTGAATAGTTTTTTATACATTTTTATAACATAATTTTAAACAGATTTTCTTTTGAAAGAAATAACGATATTTCTTGTTTTTGTTATTAAAACTCAAGTTACTTTTTGATGTAAAAAAAAAGTTAAATCTCCTAAATTAATATTTATGGAAGAAAGAGTTCAAAACAGGATTAATGTTTACAATTTGATAAAAATTAAACGAATAAAAACATATTAGTTTTAAAATTTAAAATGCATTATCATGCTTTAAACTATGTATAATTTATTAACATTTAAGGAACTGCCTTCATTAAAAACTGGAATTTCGATAAAAGTATCAAAGTTTGTCTTTTAAAAAATATTTGAAATATTTGTCTTCCAAATATGCCTTGACTTTGAAGCTATGAATAGTGGGAAAAAAATTACTAGTATTTATTGTAAGCATTATATATGTTTAATATTAGTAAACATGAAATTTAAAGGTGGTTTCTACAAGCATTTTTTTTTATATCGAAAAGAATTTTAATTATTACAAAAATAAGAAATCACCTGCTTATTTCTTAAAATTCAGCATAACTTAGTATCATTTTTTTTAAATCCTTAAATTATTTTACTCTGGATTTTATTCAGAAAAATGTAGTAAGTGTAAAGTTAAGATTAGCATCAGCAAGAAATTATAGCTAATAGTGTATCGATTTCATTTTATTTTACATATAAAGAAGGAAGATTTAAATACTATATTACTATTTTGTTGGATTTGACAATAAGAATTTAGTTACAATAACGTAACTGCCAAGAGAGAAACAGCTTAACGTAAATCAAAAACAAAATATATTAAAGTGTGTGTTAAATACAATAATTTATCGATCAGAATTGGATTACGCAAATCAATTTAACAATAGTAGCAGACGTTGTACATTTATTTCAAAAATATTTTTACTTTTTAAACTGATGTCTTTTTTTTTTAAAAAAAACTATGATTAACTCTTATTTATATTATTATATTATTAACGATAGTTTTTTTTATATGATTTATCATATAATGATGTGGAGGGGGAATTTAAAAAAATTACAATATAAGAGTTGCAATTAGTGTAAACACACACATTATTATTGCATTGCATGAGTACTTTTTGTATATATATTATCTGGAACGATAAAGATATTGATATTTATGTACTTAAAAAGTAACAAAGTTACAAAAATAGATTTTTTTATCTGATGATAAAAGATATGCATATTTAGCGCGAAATTTTATTAATAGTAAAAAAGTTTTGCTGTTTATGTTTAGATTGCAATAGCAATTGATGTTTTCCTTATTTCCAATACGAAAAAATCTATAAAAGTGAATTTTACTAAAAATACAGATCTAAAAGATCACATATTTAAAATTTTAGTCAAAAATTTTTGTTTTCATGAATTTTTTTTCCTTGTATATATTTTTATTCAACTAATACTGCATTAATTTAAATTGAATATCCTCAAATTAATTGACAATGCTATACATTTCAAAGTTTAATTTATATGTGCAAAATTATTACTAAAAGTTTCTGCTGGTTCTTCATGTACACGGAAATTTCTCTTAGTTATTCAAAATTTTAAATAATATTCCTTTTATTTAATTTCGCTTATTTAAGCATAAAATTAACTCATAGGCTTCTGAATAGTATAACTCCTGGAAGGGAAAAAATATTCAAAACTTTGTAGTACATTTCTTAGAAAATTTCAAATATATGTTTACTTGTGAGATCTTTAAAGTAATTTTCAAATTAATAAAAATTATTTCTTATATAATAGAAATATTATTTAAAATACTGTAATTTTGTTTTGAAAAATTTGAATTGTAAAGAGCACTTTACACTTTTAAATACAAATAAAAATTATTTTGAAAAAAAAAAGGAATGAATCAAAACAAAAAGATTCCCATTCAACGTATTAAATTCCCGATCGTAAAAAATACTACTCGACTCAAATATAGTCCTATATGAATTACTTTTGTGATAATGATGCTAAAATACGTTGTTGATAGTATAGTATACTTAAATTAAAGAAAATTTTAATTCGGAAATTTGATGAATTTTGTTTTTCTCGTTACCGTTTTAAATTCCTAACTAAACATAATCTTCTCAGGCGAATTTTTTCGTTACAAAAGCGTACAACTGACAGCTTCTTCCCTCCTCATAGTTACTACTTTAGAATCTATTTGTTTGCCATTAATCAGTTTGAATTTACACAAAAACAATGGAAAACATCTGAATGTAGACTCAAACTCTTCATTCTCTGCACCCTTCTCTTCAATTACTATAAACGAATTAAATCAGAAACACTAAAGGGCAATTTCACAGGAACACATAAGCAAACTTTCAGAGGAAAAGTAGAATTCCTTGTTTTGCGGGCGTTCACCAAACTGTAGACTCTTACTCCCCTAAACTAACAGAGGGCAACACAAGAGGGAAAGAACCCCTCTCCATGTTATTGAGTGGTGGTCTCAGTCCAAACACTTGAGAGGATTAAGATCCTGAAATAATCTTTCGATGGTTTAGTTTGGATCCGGGCCTTTATTATGACAGGACTTATTTGGTTAGGCCACGGTAAAGTAACTTTGTTCCAGAAAAGCTTCCATAATTTCATTCACTTTTCCAACCATATTTGTTATTGAGGAATTAAGATAATAATAGTGGTAAATTAAAATTCTTTCAATTAGTTTGAACTTCCGAAGTGTTTATCAGCACTTTTAAATATTGGGCTAATTTCATTACATTATTTTTAGCTGAAATCAATACATAAGCGAGTCAATGTCTTCAATTCGATAGTTAGACGGAAAGTATAAATATTCTTTCAACTAGCACTAGCTCATTAATCACCTCATTGTTACATTTATGTGTTTAATTAATTTTATTGAGATCTCCCCCCTCAAATGGAACTATTTAGGATAAAAATGTATAATGTTAAATATTAGAGCATTATCAAAACATAATCGAAATGCTTGGCTGATGTAAAACAAAGAAATAAACAAAACGACGGAGAATTTAATCAATATTTATTTTGTGTTTCGTTAAAGATGTTTCAACGGAGTCGATGAGTCGATTAAATTATATTTAAAATAGTTTCAAATAATAACAAACATTCGTGAAATTTGACTTGATTTTTTATTAAAATTCCCAACACAATGAAATTATTCCATTTGATTTTCCTTTTTGTATCAAAAGATAATTTAACAATGCGTTTGTTGTTTTTTCTTTCTTTCTTTCCTGATTATTTGCGAAAGTTGGATGTCTTTAGAGCTTACATATTAGCGACTTCTATATTTTAGGGTGAAGATATCTATTCCATCTAACCTAAGTACGGAAATTGATGATTACCATTTTTTTTGCACAAGAGCTGTACGGGGTGGTCTCGAATTCATGGTACAAACTTTAAGGGTAGATACAGGACATTGTGTAACAATCATTTATTGTATAGGAGTACGGGTGCAAGTGCGGTGAGGCATAAACAGGGGAAATCAAAGGAAAGAGAAATGGAGTTATCGGTTGGTTGCATTGCTGGTAGGGGTAGTAGATGTTTAGCCGCCGTTCCACAAGATGCATCTCAGCAGGGGAAAACCCTATTCGCGTAATTGTGCTGAAGTCTATGATGGGAGATTTTACGTATGCCGAAAATGCAGACATACGTTACATGTACGGCCGTGCAAATGGTAACGGCAGAGCAGCTACGAATGCATCCCGCTCAGTTTCTTGATCGATTAATGCCAGATAACAGATTTTTTCAGCCGTTATATCGTCAACTTCGTGACACAAGTTCGTTCCACGTCACCAGATGTGAAGCTGGTCAACGAAGAGCTGAAGCCTGGAAGAGTGGTTACGGTAACCTAATGGTCAAGGTAACGGACACGTGGCCGGCATGTCTCATGAGTTGGAGCCTAGTACCACTAAAGACCCACCGCGTAGGGAAGCGATACACGTTAATCTGTCGAGAGCTCAAACGTAATCTCGTTGTTGTGGTGTGGTAGTTAGGAGAGGGGGTGTCGGCTCAGCTATCGTCCGCGTCACTTGACCATGGTTCAAAATTACGAGGTCCGTCACCAAAAGCTCTCTTTTAGCTAAACAGTGCGACGTTAATATTCACTCATTCACCCTAGCCTGGAAGAAAACATCTTGAACATCGTGACTGATACACCAGAGTCTTGAACTCAAGTACAAGAGCTGTTGCTCATCACGCAAGTGTGAGTCATCAGACCGTTTGTAGAGTGTTAAGCAAACATCGCTTACACATCGTCCATTTTCAACGAGTACAAGCTTTGAATCCGGCAGAGTATTTTCTCCGACTGCTAAAGGATGATACAGCAATGCAAGCTGCAGCTAGACTTGATAGCTCATGTGCTGAACAGTTATTGTAATCATTGGACTTGTCAACGACGTTTCAATAAACACTTCATCTTTCCTTTCGTCTCTAATTTGTTTTGTTTGTGCCTCACCGCGTCACTTGCCCCCATTCATTCCTATACAATAAATGATTGTTACAATGTCCTGTACCTACCCTTAAAGTTTGTACCATGAATTCGGGACCACCCTGTATAGTCATTTCCAAACCAAAACTTTATTTTAATCTGAGAGGGAAAACGGACACACATGTAGCCAATTTCAGCTGTTTTTTGCTTTTGGTTTCATTTTCTTAACTTTGGGGATTTTTTTTTGAAAACCTGAAAAATTGTTTATAATTTTTCGATTTTTCTTAGTACTTTTTCAAGATTTAAAGTTCATTCATTGATGAATGCCAATGTCATTGTGTGTGAATTTCAATTATGTTTATTTCGTGAGATGATCTTTGAAATAATTGTTTTATTTGCACCCAAGATAATCGAAATGGTTCATTACAGGGTGCGGCAAAAAATCTCGGACAAATTTCTTGCCTCCTAGAATAGTTAACGAATTTCCTTTTAATTGGTGTTTTCATGTTTCTTTATCTAACACATTACTAATAAAATATTTTTAAATATATTTCTTAGTTTTTACTTTGATTTATGTGTTTTTGTTAATGTCGAGCAAAATGTCTGCTATTTTAGAGTTGTTTCAGCAAGTAAAACGACAGTTCGTTTGCTGAATGTACCTCGGCAAACAGTATCTGATGCAATCTTCCGTTTCAAAAAGCTTGGCAATGATGGTCGACGTCCAAGAAGTAAGCGAAAATGCACTGTAAACGCTACAAGAAATCGTAAGGCCATTGAAAAGCGATATCCAGAGAAATCAGACGATTTCCATAAGACAGATCGCTCGTGACTTGGTGATAAGTGACAGATCGATGAGACGAATAGCCCTCGGCAATTGGTGAACATCGCCAATATCCAAAGTTGGTCATGGTTTGGGGCGGAATTTCAGCAAGTGGCAAAACACCTTCGGTTTTTGTGGAATCGGGCGTTAAAGTTAATCAAAAAATGTACCGGAGGGACATTATTGAAGCTGTTGTACTTCCGTGAGACCAAAAGCATTTCGGAAATGTAAACTGGACGCTTCAACAAGATTCTGCACCAGTTTGCAAAGCCAAAAAGGCACGAGAATGGTGCAAGGCGAATTTTCCAGACATGATATCATCTGAAGAATGACCACCTACTCACCGGCTCTCAATCTCATTACAGTGTAGGATCCATTTTAGAGTTCAGGGCCTGCACTAAACTGCACAAAACTTTGGACTCTCTAAAGCAATAACTTCTGCGTGAATGGGGTATATTAAAGGTAAAAGACTTGAAGTGCATTGTTGAAAATTTCTGCAAGCGTTTGCGCCTCTACATTGCTGCAAAGGGCGGTTACTTTGAAACCAATTAAATTTATTTATTAGTTCGCGCGAGTATACTCTTATAATTATTTGTTATATTTTATTAATTTCTTAATTTTTTATAAAGTTATGTATAAAAATTGTTTTTCTGGGTTTTTTTACCGCACCCTGTAATGTCAAAGGGATTGATTTGAAAAAGTTTGTTTACTTGTGACACTTTTTCAGAAAATTTTAAAAGCTTCTTTGAAGCCTTTTTTTTTTAATATTTGTAAAGAATTTTAGGTCACATATTGCAATATCTTAAAGTAAATATATTTGAAAAATAATAATTTGATAACATCATAATGTAATTCATTCATATTTCTGTAAACATATCTCTCTGCTCAATCAAAATAAAATTACGTATTTATAAAAGTGAGGTATCAGCTCGCGCGGATGTGATTTTAGTCACTTAATCATCTTTCAAAATTACACAACCCATCCATACTAGCACTTGTGTATCTTTAGAGTGACGATAATATAAATTAAATTTAAAATTCTCTCTAAAATTCCAATGAATGCCATTTATAACTAAGCTTTATTGAATAAACTATTTTATACAATATTTTCAAATATTTTTCATGCGCCCTTTATAACGTGTCGTCAATTAAAATTTTTCCCATGGACATAAATTTGTAGTTCTCTAGAACACACATGCATGTACAGTAAAAGATAAATATAACCAAAGAATTTCATTATGATAATAATTTTTTTCAAAAACAACAGATACAAGAATTTTTTACTATTTACTTATTATCTTTATTACTGAAATGATTACATTTCATAAATTACTTGTATTAGAGCAGGAGTCGCTACCTTGTTGCTGTGATGTGTCAAACTGATCTATCAATATGATTCAGAGTGCCATACAGTAGAAAATATTTGAAACATTTTGATTCTTACGGCAATGCATGCAGAGTAAGCGAATTGAATTCAAGAATATGGATTCAAAGTTTTATTATTTATTAATTATGCATTGTTTAAAGATATTTATTGACACAAAAATAAACATAAAATATATCTATTCAACATATATAAAAAATTGAAATTGTTCATAAGTTATGTATTGTGTGTGTATATTTTAAACTTATAGCCATCAAATTAAGAAATACACAGTAAAATATAAGTATTCCTTCAATATAGAGATATGTAGAACAGAGATATGTAGAACAGAGATATGTAGAACAGAGATATGTAGAACACACACACACAGAAATATGTAGAACAGAAATATGTAGACAGAGATATGTAGAACAGAAATATATAGAACCAAAAGTGGAAATCAGAGCACATGCAATTTTCTCTTAAAACAATTAAATCTCTTCAGAAATGACATTTAACAATTGAAATTAGCTGTCAATTTATCGTTAGGGCTATCTTCCAGATTTTTTAATATTTCCTTAAATTTTCTTTTAAATAATTCTTAAGATGTTAGTTCAATAAACTCCAGTTCAAAATTATCAACTTTACTCAAAAATTGACTAATTTGTAGAGAGATGTAGAGTGCAATTAAAAATTGTACCGCGTACCAAATTTGATAAGCGTGTCATAGGGTTACCGACCCCTGTATTAGAGTATATTTAATAATGGAACGAACCGAAGTTCAATTTAATGTGGTAAGAAGACGATTCAAGAGATTGTAAGCCCCAACCCCACTTTTATTCAATGTAATAACATTATATTAATGATAAATATTTAATGCTCGAATCCTAATAAAAATTCACTTAACTTTTACAAGAGAATTCGAATTACAGACAAGCAAGCTTCAACTCCAGAATAAAAAAGTTCTAACACCAGTTTCAGGAAATTTCCCGAGCTACAATCTCTCACGCTATAATTTCATTAACAAATAACCTTCAAGTAAATATTTACACTGTTACAACGAAAAACAAAATCTCCTTACAATTACAATCTTACTATCTTCCCCTTTCACACTTCGAATCACTTTAAATAACAATCCTAATTAACATATACTATGGTTCCTTCGCAAGATGAGGTTCTCAAATCAAGCAATCATTAAAATACAAATTTCCCGAGAGGTTAGTTGGAAGCACGTTGAGAACCAACTACAATCGAATTTTTAAAAGAATGCTTATATAATACAAGGAAAGTTAAAGATTAAATTATTAAAAGATAACCACACACACACAGAATTAATTTAAAAGAATTGCTTGTTTTAAAGTGTAACAATTTTACGATAAAAAGTTTCTTATATCGACAATATATTAAAATATATACTTTTTTCTCATGTACTTAAACTAAGTATTGCTATTATATTTATTTTAATACTTTTTGATTTTTTTCCCAAAAAATTCTAAGAACTTTAAAGAACAAAAGAGTAAACGTTATGACGTAATAATAATAATAATGCGTTTTTGGGATTACATTGTACTGCAAAGAGAGATACTCACACATTCAAGAAATTCTGTTATAGGTCAGTGGCACATTCAGTTATGTATGAAGTTCGTACGGTTTTATTAATAATTACGAAGAGCTTTTTAATCACAGTAAAAAAAATTTTCATAGAAAATTCCATTCAAAATATGATACAAACTGTAGCTTCCTCTAATATTCACTTAAATGTATAATATATTGAATAAAAATATAGTTGCAGGTTATTTTAAATAAAAACTTAGCGACTTAATTTAAATGTGCATTTCTCAGTACTATTAATTCAGTTATATGTATTGATAATTACTTACAATATTTCCAATAACATTTTACGTGAAAACATTTCTAAGCATTAGCTAGAGTAGATAATTAGAATTTGTTTTTAAAAAATTCCCATAATTAGTGAAGATATGAAATCCAAGTAATTAATGAATCCTATTTCATATTTCCTCTAATGATTTGAAATGGATATAACGTACATATACCACCAAGTCTAGCCTGCAAATCTGCAATTGAAATTTTCGGTTTCAAATACCCATCTTTAAATTAGTCTACTAATTATAACTCTTAATAATATTTCTCAATGGATGAAGTATATGGAGATTAAATTTTAAAATCCTTGTCCACTTATATCACAATAAAGTCTCTCTCGTCATGGATATATGATTAAAATTCGTATTCAAATAAGGATTTATTAATCTCGATTCTTGATTAGCTTCCATAAACTGAAACCCTCTGTGACCAAGGGTCTCTGAGGAGCGTTCACTTACAAATTGATTTCAAATAGTCCGATTAATTTAAAGATAAAGATTTTCGGTGTGAGATTCCCGGAAATTAAAATTCGTATACGTCTCCCACATGACTAATTAGGAAACAGATTCAAATGGAAAAGATGCTTTCTGCCTCTTCTAAATATAACACCGGATTCTGGGAAGCGAAATAAGAGATGGCTTAATGTATGTATTTACTTTTAATTAATTGGTCTATTGTTCATGGGGGACATAGAAGACATACATATAGAGCTTTGATTATCAATCTTTAATGTAAATATTTGTGGAAAATCATTAAATAGAGAATTTTGTTTGTTTCAACACTTATTTTATACACATCTTAAAATTTTTAAAAAATTCTTGTTAAAAATGATTATTTTTGTAATATCATTAACCCTTCGTGTCGTGTTTCAGTGTTCCATCTCATAGAACACATATTATTTAGTTCCTCAAACCACTAAATTCCGCTATAAATGGATAAAAATACATTTACAATGTACTTTGAAATTCTTTTTTAATCATAGATAGCAGCAGAATACAGTTCGATTTAAATTTATTTTTTGCAAGGACTTCTATAAATTACTGGATTTACAACAAATTTTGCATATTCTGCATGTAACTTTTTTGATACTGAAAAAATATATGGACAAAAAATTTCTATGTTATTTTGTTGGCGATACTCTAAACTAGGTGTCGGCAACCTATGGCACGCGTGCCACATGTGGCACGCGGTACAATTCTCAGGGGCACTCAGCACTACTCTACAAATTTATCAATTTTTGAGCGGATGGAAGTTGAGGAATTTGCAATGACCTTCTTGAGAAATGTCTCCAGAATTATGGACATTTATAAGGAATGAAGAAAAAATCTGAAAGATAATTCTAAAGATAAATTTGCAGCTATTTTGCAAGCCACGGTCCGATACCTATACCACTCGGCTACCGCGGCCATTAAGTTTTGTTGAAGAGAAATAGTTATATTTTTATGCTGCGTATTTTTATATGTTAAGAAATATATTTAAATGATGCAAAATTAATATATTATTTTTCATACAATTAAAGTACACCTCTCTCACTATACTGAAATGATCTTTTAGCTAATTTTGAATTTTTTAATAAATTATGAAATATTTTATCAAACATTGTGAAATTTGACCCATTTTCCACTTAAAAAATTTGTAAAAATTAAATTTTTGAGTTTTTTACAAAAAGTGCATTTTAGTATATATTAAACATTATTATAAATATTTCATAAAAAATTTACATATCTGTGAACAATAGTTTCTCAGAAAAAGTACATCGCACATTAAAATTTACATTTTGAGATAAATTGATTTTAATGTATACAGTGAGACTTCTAATCGGCTAGGGAATAAAAAAAATAAAAGTCTCAATTTAAAATAAAAGATACATGTTTTGGTTTATATCAGACGTTACACTTTAAAGCAAAAACGAAGTACTTTGTTTACATTTTTCGCCATTAAAAGGGGCGTGGCCCAGATTAAACAATTATTTAAAAATAGGTTTTAAGGGCTAAAAAATAAGATTTTAGCTTTCCAACACTCCTTAAAAAGCATTATAATAAAAAATTCATTCAAAAAAGAAAAAAAAAATAGAAAGAAAGAGAGAGAGAATGACGAGGTTTCAAAACATTCTCCTTTTATGTAAAATGCTTCTATAACAATTATATTTTGCATTTATATAAATATGACTTCAATACAGGGCAGAAATTAGGATTTTTGAAAAATTCACTTTATTTTCAGAGTTACGTTAACTGAAATAATATAAAATCAGTGTTTTTTTTGTTAAAATTACTCTGATATATTAAAATATGAACAATCCTCTTCTAAATTATATAATTCAAGAATTTTATTTCAAGTTTCTGCGCAGAGCTATTTATAGGCAAAATATTATTACCGCATTTCCACTATTTCGCCACACACTCGACTTTGATTCTAAGTCGCAATATTTTTCCAATGACTGAAAATTAGGTACGGCTTAGAATCAAAGGCAAAACATTTCTTGGATGGGAGAAATTGAGTTTCCACCCTTTTCAAAAGGAAAAGTGTAACCCTCCATTCGGGCCACTTACATCAATGACTTATTCTATTCCAAAGTTTATCTTCAATATTCAGTCTTTCCTAAACAGTGTTGTCTTCTCGTATTCGGGAAACTTTTTAGTATACGGTTTCTTTTAACTATCTAAACATCAAAGATATCGGCAGTAACATCAAGACGAGTTAACTATGACACAACGATAAAAAGAGAGATAATTTTATATGCGGAAAAAAAGGAAGCAGAGCAGCGGCTACTGAAAATTTGACACGGATGTAACAAATATACGTCGATGGCGTAAACAAAATGATATAATTTTTGCTTGTAAATGCTCAACAGTCTTTAATATATTTTTTATGTTCTTTTATAACACATTTATCCAAAAAATGTAGCATAACAAATGCAATGGATTGCATAGAAGGCGACACCGTGTGGGAAAATAGTGACTGCGGCACCAATTCCAATGTCAATCAATGTGTATCAATGGGAGCGACGAATCATTTTCGAAACATGATATTGACACGGAGTAATTATGGTTTCATGTATATATTTGAAAGTTTTTAATAATGAGATAAAAAATAAATAAATTATTATTTCCTTACGATTTCTGATTTAAAAATTTTTTTTTTTTAAAAATTAAATATCGGGTATTGATTAACCTTTTACATATTTTTTTTTCTCAAAAACATGTAGAGAGTTGAGTGTGGGGCTTAGAATTAATGAAAACATTTTTTCACTAAAACATTTTGAGAATTTAGGGTGCGGCTTAGAATGGATGGCGGATTAGATTCGAGTAAATATAGTTTTTTAGGAACACTTTTCATGAAAGAATGTTTTGGAAATATGTAATTTTTCTTTCTTCCATTTTTTTTTTTTTTTTTTAAAAAATAAATTTTATTTTTTATATTTTTTTTTTTTTTTTGTAATAATATTTTAAAAACAATTCTATATTTATATTTTAATTCCCCGGACACTAAAAATCAAAAACATTAGCCATTTATACGCTTTTTCAAAATCACTCTTCCGAACCTAGTCACCTTAAAGAAAGAATTTAAAATCCACTTTAATATTAAAATAAACATTAAATTTCGAAACGTTTGAATAATTGACAGACATTTTTATTAAAAAGTATTTATAAAAATATTTATAAAATTTGGATAAAAATATATTTTATTACAATTTGAAATCTAATTATAATGAAAGGAAATATGAATTAGCATGGAATAAAATCTGCCCTTTTCAAATTTTGAAACCTGATACTATTTCATCATTTTAATTATAAGTTTAAAATTAATTTGAACGAGAAATCACAAGAGATGAAATGTATTTCTCTATTAAATTATCTTCTTTATTTTCCATTTTGTAATAAATTATTTTGAAACATTCTTATGAAGTTCCCACACTATTAAATTATTTTTTACGGTTATATTTTTTGAACTTATTACCTTTTATGCCGTTAATAATTTATAATCCTCTTACGATTTAACAGAGAATTTTTTCTTTTGGTTGTACAATCACCTGAAAGCTTGAAGATTAGTTTATTAAAATTAAAAATTTCATTTACTTTTCAAAGAGATATAAATTTTCAAAAAATAACATAATAAAACTTTTTTAAAATTAAAATGAGTTTTTGAAATATCCTTTTGGAAGTATAAAATTTCAAAAATGAGACTGATAAAATTTCATAAAGCTCATTTGAAGAAATTTGAAACGACCTATTAATGAGATGGAACTATTAGGCAATATTTTGAAAGAATATGTTGTATTCAATGTGTGTGTATTTATAAATTACTTATTAATTTTTGGAAAAGATTTTTTTGTCAAAAAGAGAGGGAATATTTAATTTCAGCATCCATTGCTAATAAGCAAAATTTTGTAAAACCTCATTTTTAACTTGGGTACAAAAATATTTTCATCATATTAAATAACTTGGAATGCTTTTAGAATTATTCAATGTTCTTTTACTATATTATTTCTAAATTAATAAAGAAAAATATAATCTATGCGATTTTCCTTTTTCAAAATGTAAGATGCTTAATTGTATCACGGGAAATAATTTCAGTTTACTGTATTTTAATAAACATATTTAGAAAGGGAATTAAAATATCTTTTTAAGCAAAATGCCTGAAAAATCGCAAGTCTACGTTTAATTTTCCTGTAGTGAAATTTTCCTTACATTTAATTGGAATTCATCGAAAAATTACCATTCAGTTTATAAAAACAAGCTATACTTAATGCAGCAAATGTGGGGAAAAAACTTAATTTCTTTCTGCAATAATCAATGTGAAATGCATTGAATTAATTTTACAGTAAAAACTATAGTGCTATAAATATTTTATACCACTAGAATCGTGTAATATTTGTTTTAAAAAATCGTTGTAAGATTTTTAAATGCAAGAAAAATTAAATTTGATGGTTAATTACTTTTTGTATTAGTTGATCAAATATGAAGAAGTTCAAAACCTCGTTCCAATTTCAATGTTATTTTTTTTTCAATTTTCATATTTTTAAAATATGCAATACATAGTACATGTCGTTGTATTCGCGGTAATTGAAATTTCAAGAAACTAAATGTAGAAAGTCAGCATTTGCCTATAATTTTAAGGAGTTGTCTCGAAATTAAAAAGAATACTGATTATTCATAAAAAAAAATTCTAAACACAAGTACATGCTTTAAATTTTTTGAAAACAAAGTTCTTTTTTACTATAAATATTATTAAAATAAAGACATTTCATTTGTATAAGAATTTTGCAACATTCACACACACATTTTTCGAAAATTCACTTAAAAAGTGAAGAATTGTTCGAGAAGATTTTTTTTCATTTATAAGAGTATTGTGCCAAAGGTAAAATGAAAAAAAGGAAAAGAAAATAAACAAACTTAGCATTATATACGTGTATATATATATTTTGGAAATACAAGTATTTGCTTTTTTTCGGAAACCTATTGTTCATAGAAAACAAACCATACTTATAAATCATGTATTTTTAAAGTACCCACATTTATATTTCCTTGAAAAGAAATATCAGTCTTTGGGAAAAAAAATTATGATTTATTTCAGTTAGTTTCGGAGAGCTTCGTATTTTCCAATTTGAAAAGATCTCATTTGTACTATCTTCGAGAATCTTAATTGGTTCGAAACAAACAATGATATATGTCCCAATAACGAACGAATCTTTAGAGTCTTACTCATTGTTCTCTACCGCTTTTTTCTTTACATAATACTTTTCGATGGCAATTTCTTTGAAAAAAAATTTAAAAGAAGTATTTGAAGTTGATAATTAACTATGACTATGCAGTAATTTGACTCCAAATAAAAAAAATTATTATCCCTGAGATATGAAATGGATTATTAAAAAAACGAGGGACATCTTGGAGATTTTAATTAGAAAAAAGTAAACTGTGTTTAATTTATTTTCTTTGAAATTTCTTAAGGATTTAGTTGATTTATTTCAGTGATTTTGAACTCAGTGATATTCGGGAAAAAAATAGTTTTTTATATTAATGTTTTAAAAATATTTTTAATCCACACTATCGTAGTATAAAATAAAAATAAATATTCCGTTTTCTGTTTTACAATTCCTTTTTCTCTTAAACATAATGTATAAAAGTTTGAATTAACAAAATAAGAAATGCATTTTATGTTCAACTTATGTTTTTGAATGTAATATAATTTCTTTGAGGAGCTAAATAATTTGCTCAGTACAATGAAATTACAGTAATTTTGGTTGACAAACAATAAAGTTTCATCCAAAAATGTTAAATATATTTGAAATTTTTCATGTACTATGATACGAAGTGAGGTGCATAGCATGATGTATCTCGCTAATGGAATGGGGAGTAAAATAAAAATAAATATCCATCCATATCTATCCATAAATATCCCTTTGCTTACATTTTTTAATTAAACGTCAAAATAATATCACTGCGTATAAAAACGAAATGTTGTATAAATACTAGGAAAGGTAACTATAAACAACATTTGTTATATCATAAGAAAAGTCTCCAATTCTGTAAAAACCCCCAAAATAACTAGAGTTTTGATACTACAATGCACACCGACTTCAAAAATATAATATTGTTGTGGCAAGCAAGGAAATATTTTAGTTAATATACATGTAATAATCGTTCCGATTGGAAAGGTTGAATATCGTTTTTGAGCAATTGGGATTTATAACTATACGATGAACTGTGGCGTAACGTACCCCCCCCCCCATCAGTAGCGCACACAAAAAATTTTAAAGAAAGGGGGGAGGTCCAAGGTCGAAAGTCCACCATTTTGGTATCATGCTCCAATACGCCATCCAACATATTCTTTTCATTTTTTCAACTTTCGGGAGCAAAAACAATACAAAATTAATTATTGAATAAATAATTAGCATTATAATTAATAAAATTAATTATTAATAACAAATACATAATTAAATTTTACGTAATCCGGACCCCTAAGACCCCCCCCCTTGTGTGCGCCACTGCCCCCATACATTGTCGGGGGGGGGTCCAAAGTCTATGTTATGTTATGGTCTTGCGATCCTTTATAATATCCGGCTGGGGGTTTAAAACCCGACTTTGCAGGGGGCCCTAAGTATTCTCCGTTACGCCACTGACGATATTTTAGACTGTTGATGTTTTCATATTTGTTGATATTAAAGAGGGGCAGTGCTTTGCTATGCTAAATCCTGTGTGTTTGTTTTCGTATTAAAATATATAACGTTCCGACAGCACAGGAAGCATACATGAAGACATAAAACACACAAAACTAGTTGCAGCATATAAACACATTTTTAAGACGAAGACAAAGAAACAAAAAACAGTGAACGAAGAACTCTTGCTTTTTATACCGGGCAGTGAAGGTCGCGTGGCTTCTAACAGAAGCCACGATTGATCAGAAACTAGCGGGTGCCAGTTTCTGACGCAATCTTACTATTCCATTATGATTAAAATCCCGACCATGTGGGCACACAGGCAAGGTAAAATAATTAGACGCGTGTAATAAAGGGTCCAAAGAATTAACCAAATACCAAAGAATTAAAAATATACTGAAAAAGAGGGAACTATTACATATATGTAAGGAAAATTATTTATAAACTATACAAAATTCTATTTTCTATCTAACATTTATTTTCCCATCGTACATATTCATTCATACATTCGTACATCGTATTCGTACGTTATACAAATCCTTGATTCCACTTAAAAATCAGCATAAGGAATAGCGAGGTCTAGTGCACTTTGAGGCTAACTAGGCAATGAAATCTTCCTATAGCGTGGTGAGGAAGTTAAGGGAATTAGTGAGGGATAATTAAATCGCAATATACAACCTGTGGCCAGAAAGCTCGGTGAATGAACTTTTATTTCAAATACAGTATTCTACAGCATCAAATACAATTCACTGTCCTTCAAAATAATCTCCATGGATGTTAATACACTGTTGGGAACGAGTATATAAGTCCTAGAGAAACTCTTGTAAAACAGTTCTTTCGGTATGGCTTTCAGCTCGGCCGTCACGTTGCTTTGAATGTCGGTGATGTCCATAAATTTCTTTCCCTTCAGGGCTGACTTTAATCTGGGGAAGAGGAAGAAGTCTGTAGGGGCCAAATCAGGTGAATAAGGGGGTGATCAAGTGCCACAACCCCATTCGCGGCCAGAAACTGCCGTACAACCAAGGCGGTGTGTGCGCCGTGACACTCCACACCGCGACAATCCACAATAAACTTTTCGCTCTCAGCGTTAAACTAACAGGGAATAAACGCACTTGGAACTTTGCCAATTACAAACATGTTGAAACAGATATTGACCTTCACCACGCGAGGTGCGTTGATATTCTACTAGTACAGCAGCGACCTCTACAGGCTCATTCACTGAACATTCTGGCCACAGTTGTATAAAACAACACGAAGCCTATTGGCGGCGGATCTCGTAATTCTGAGCTTCGGTAAGGTGACGAGCACGACACCTGAGCTGTCACCACACCACGCCAACGGGTGAACTTTTAGCAATGTGCATCAACCCCTTACGCGGCAGGTTCTCAGTGACACAAAAGCTCGAATTCTACGAATTCCTGACCATAACCACTAGGCTTCCGTGGCCACTAGGAAATTAGGAGGGAGGAGCCAGATCAGGTGTCTTTATTGTTGCTGAACGATTATTAAAAATTACGAGGTTCATCACCTATAACGTCCGCATTTCTCTAAGAAACATTAATTTCAACCAACCAATGAATCGCCGCCCCACTCAGTATGGCGGTCATGACACTCAGCTTACAATCGAAGGGACTTGGTATCGAATCCTGAATAAGGCATGGATGTATCTTCGGACTTTCGTCTGAAATGGATTTCCGTCTCGAATGGAAAGCAAAGCCCCCCTTCTGTTCTGTGCTGGGATCATCGTTTGTAATCAGTCTGTAATTATATTATATGTTTCTGTTCACCTCTCTTTCGTATGTATCCCATTATGAAATACACAACAACCAATCAATCATATAATAATTATCACAAATTATTAGCATTAGTCTCATTTACTGCACGTAATTAGATTCCAAGAACATTTTTAGTTAGTCCAACTTCATCCTTAATATGTCAAAATAAATTTTACTTCTTGTATTGACTTTTTACATATTAAAAACAAACCACCTTCTATTTTTATGAGGTATAGCCAGACTGTTAAATGCGCAACGGGTCTGATTAATTCTGAAGTATAAAATGTGATCGTAATCTATTTTATTTAAACCATACAAGTATAACTCTTCTCTTTTGTTATTTTAAATTGTAATTCAAAACCTAAAAAGTATTTAAACTGATCACAAATACCGACAAAAGCTATCTTTTGATATATCTAGTCTTCTGATTAATTCGCATCAAGGGTGATTTTAAGTATCCAAAAGCTACATTAAAAATTCTCCGGTTTCTTAAAACGCTAAGCTACGGTTTATAAAAAGTGAATTTAAAAGTTTAAATCTGCTAACGAGCCCTATGCTAAAGCGATTGCGACACCTGCGTTCCCTTTATTGATGTCCTTTTGATGAGAAACTGCCATATCGAATTGCCATGAGTATAAAAAAGAAGCCATTAATGAAGGAATTAATGGATTATTGATGTGATCCTCCGGCGCCTGTTGGAAAAGTCTGGTTGAAAATTTAGATAGTTCATTGAAAAAAAAATCTATTCCCACATAACAGGTGTTCGGAAAGCGATGGCCCAATAGATGACCGGTGTGTAATCGATATTTTATCTTGCTTAAGTACGTTAATGGTTTGGGAATATGGGTTATTGAGATTTCTGTGTCATTAGAAGATATATCAATATCCATTTGACATTTTCGATACTTGAACTCATGGTTATTAATTAATTTAAGCACGTTAAATATTGATTTTTTTCTCTTAACATTTTATGTCGTTTTGTGAGCAACATGGTTATGGTTATTTTCTTATAATTGTTTGCTTTGAAAGCTAAAAAAATTGACACTTCATTAGCGAAATTTAATTGCTGATGAAAAGGGTTTCTTATGCTGATTAGTTACCTCAAAAACTTTTATTGCGATAAATATGAGAAGAATTACAGATTAAAGTATCATTCACAACTAAAAAGATTTTGAAAGCTAAGCATTCACATTAAAAATTTTTTTGGATAGGAAAGTACTCAAGACAAACATTAGTTTAGAAAAGGACGGATACAAAGTTTCGATTAGAAAGTTCGGGTATTTATAAATTTTACTAATTTTAGTATATATCCATCCTATAAGATAACTAACATTGAACGGGTTACGAATTTAGTTTAGAACAGCAATCATCATCTGGAACAAATTTTCCCCCATTTCATTATAAAATGTTATTTTGTGATCTCAAAATTTACATATGATATCTAAAATATTAGGATTAAGATTTGATCCACATTTAGGATAGTCTTGTAAAGATTTTCATTGGAAATTATTTTTATTTTTGTTGTTGATTTATCTACTGAAACAATCTGTCTGTAAAGCATATAACTTTGTTTCCAAACCTGGACATTTTCCTCTAAAACTTCTTCTTTTGATTTATAATCAATTATATTGTTTTATTTATTCAGTATCCATTTGTGCACTTGAAGGTTGATTGGTTGATTTTTTTTTATTAACGTTGTGTGCAATTTAAACCTATAATAGTGCTACTGGTGACGGATCTACATATCTGAAGGACTATTTACCCTCAAATGAAGAATGTGAATATTTTGCAGAGTTTTAATTATATTGGTTAATAATTTGTTTTATTTTAATAATAGATTCAATATACATAAATTTCAATCTGAAAGGGTTTTCCTGAAAGTGGTCAGTTTGTAGTTCTCTAAACCTTTTAGGGGGCAATCCACCAGCAGCCCTTTTGTTACATTTCAGTGCGAGATTATTAAATGATACATCAAAAAGTCATACATAATAATTAATTTCCATTCAGTACCACAATGATGCTAAAATAAGGGCATATAAAATAAATCCGACTTTCATCAATACAAAGTTAATGCTAAAGATCGTTTTTTTACAAGTTTTTGTCTAATTATTTATTTTTATTTGATGTAGTTGTACATTTATAGCGATAAGTATGACCATCTTACAAGTGTGGCATTCTATCAATAAATCCATAGATAGTTGCTTGAGGTAAACGTTGCCAAGCCAAATCTACTGCGGTGTGCAGATCGTCCACGATTTGCGCTAGTGATCCTGGATTCATGTCCAATTCATGTCCAATAAGATCCCACAGGTGATTGATGGGATTCAGATCTGGAGAGATAGCGGGATAGGGAAGAGAGGACGTCAAATCCAGTCAGGTTGTTAAGAGTTCACCGAGCGAAATGCTAGCATTGTTTTGCTGGAATACCGTGTTGGGTGTGTCCTGCAACAAGGACAGAACAACAGGCTCTTCATCTTGTGTGACTTAGCGGTCTGCTGTTAAATCGCCTCCAATGTGTACCAGGGGCGTCTTGTGATGAAACATTATCACCCCAAACCATGATGCCCGGTATAGGACTAGATTGACGCTTAAATATAACTATACTTGATGCAATCTCTTGCGAATTGTTTGGCTGGACACAGATCCACCTGCTCCTGGAGACAATCGGATTCAGATGTCACTTGCACTAGAGAAAAGGTATCGAATAATCAATTGGTGAGCATGCTGGTCTGTGCGTTCCGACGTGAACCTGTGCGCATCACTTCCTTTTCACCCTGCACATAGATCTTCCGGAAGCCATCACGTGAAACAACGTTGGATGGTACTTACGTTGTGCACAACACAAGTTGCTCTTGTGTGCAGCGACAAATTCAGCTCACGGAGTTCGATAATATGGTAACATCGTTTGCAGATAGTATTGAGCTCACTGACGACTTTGAGGCATTCTTAGCACTTCTTTGAAAGTCGCAAATGCTGCACAAAACGTCAGATGCTGTTTATGGGAAGGGAAAGTTTCTGGCCTTTATAGCCCAAATATGAGTAGTATCATGTGATCAAATGCGCGCGAAATTTAATCATTGATGCTACGTGCATTATTTTTTGCTGTTGCAATTTCACTTTTGAGGAGTGTAAAGATTTTTATAAATTCTACAAACTTAAATTTGTGTCACAAATAGTGTTCTCTCTTACTTCCTTTGCTGTAACTATTTGGAAATAAATAATGGGACATTTAATTTTAAAGGATTTCAATTTATTATCAAACCATTTAAGAAATTTTTTAACATTTAATTTGTGTAAACTTTCCATCGTTCTAATTTTTGTCAAAATTTTGAGATATTTTTATCGTTTTACAATCGTATTTTTTCAATGGGACATTCTCTCCAAAAATCATTTAATTACAGGAATTTTATTTCAAAATTAATCACTGTTGGTACAAATTGCGTTAGATTAGGGACAAGAAATTTTTTTGTCTCGAGAGCCAGATTGTGGAAGGGGGGGGGGGGTATCGGAAGGCATGCCTTTTTTAAAAGGATTGTATTCATTTGTTAACTCTGCATTTCAGAAAAGGTATAAATTGCTCCTTAAAAATCAATACATGTAAGCTAAATTAAATAGTTGTAGTTCTAATCTATTTATTGCGCTAATTTAATATCTCTAGCTGCAAGCACATTTAATTTTAGAGTCAGTTTTATGAAACAAATATGCCCTATCACACTTTCTTGCAAATGTTTTAAAATCGAGAGTGAGACTGTTCGTTAAAATTCTCATTACAGCCAGAAAGTTAATATGAGCCAATTTGCGTAAGTCATAAGGAAACGATGAAATTAGGAATTTGATCAAATCCCTAAGGGATATGATCAATTTACTGGAGATGTTAAAATAACGTCTCTTCAAGGTCATTTCCTTAATGAAAATAAGGGATTTGAACAAATCCCTGATCTGTTTCAGTGAAATGATGAAATTATATTGTCAAGAGTTTAAAAGCGTTATTTAACAAATATGGTGCATTATCAAACGTAGATGTAAGTAATACAACAATAATCAATGAAATACAAATTATTTATTCGAAACTAATTAACAAACAATTAGAAAATTAGGCTGGTATTTTTTTATGTGTATTATCTTTCCTCTCGGTTGCTGGATATTTATAGGAGTGATTTAGTAAAAAGGGACGGGAATATGTTACAGGAAACCGGGGAAGCGCGTGAGTGGTGGCGTCTATTGACTTGCCATCCCCCCTTCATAGTTTTTTTACTAATGATGACCTTCTTTGGGCAGGGATGGGTTTACACACTAAAACATCTATCCCCCATGTTAATCCTCTGGTGACATTTTTTTAAAGATATGGGGTTGTGATATTTGTGAAATCGATAGTACTACCTTGTTTGGTTAGGAAGTACAAGGGCTCCCCCAGGTGCCTCCCCTCGGGCAGCAGTTTGCCAATGCAAATCCTGACTAATTCATTCCATCATTTCACTGAAACAGTTAAGGAATTTGATAAAATCATTTACTTTCATCAGGGAAATAACCTTGGAGAGGCGTTATTTTAACATGCCCCATCAATTGATCATATCCCTTAGGGATTTGATCAAATTTCTAATTTCGTCATTTCCCTGCGACACATAAATATTTACTCTTACAGATCTTTATACAAAAGAAACTGTGCTCGCAAATGTTTGTTGACCCAAATACAGAGAGCATTTTCCTCCTGTATGGTTTTCTAAATGTCTTGGCAGGTCACAAAAAAAGTATTTGTAGTCCGCTATTTGCCCACCCCTGCCTTAGATGAATTAAATAAAATGGGATAAATTTGTTTACCCTTTACTATAAAATAATCCTTACAAAAACGAATTAATAATTAGCTGTCAATAATGGTAATTAAAAATGTATTTTGATTTAAATTTGATTACACGATTGTTCGATCTTCGAGTCAATCCAAATCATTCAAATTAACGCTTCCAAGTTTTACCTCCCAATCACGGAATTTCTCTGCAAGACATAAAAAAAAGTTATACATTAAAAGCTTTCCTTTTTTTTTTCAATTTAATTTAATTGAAATTTTCATTGGTTGCCGCCGAAAAGAGAAAGAGGGGAAAAAATATAAAACATCCTTTTTTATTGTTATTATTAATGGTATTTTTCTTGTTGAGAAAACTACGCGAGAGTACGAAAAGATCCCCATTTTTCCCATTCAGCGCCAAACTCTTTAATTAAGGAAATTAATTACACGCGACCATAGATCGTAATTAAATAAAAGCCTCTCTGTGTGTGATAGGGAATAGGAGAAAGAAGACGGAGAAAAAAAAAATTAAAAAAGTAACGAAATTAGGAAAATGTAGAATTAAGATTCGTGGCTTGTCTTTCGTGATGTAAATATCGACCTTTGATATCTGTGCTGGATTAATTAGAAAAACATGAGCGGAATTGGTGAATAAAAACAGAAACACGCTAAATTCTTGATTTTAGAAGCGGTTACACGCAATTCTTATTGACGTTAACGGAAGGAAATCGTGTCATTTTTATCGATTGGATTCTTAAAATAGTCGTAATCGAGGAAGAGACTCGTAATTATCATTTGCGTTTATTATTTTGCGAAATGAGCTTAATAATATGTTGCGTGGAAAGATGGGTATTCTTTCGAATGGTTGTAAAAAAATTATTTTTCGTAAAAAAAAAAGTGAGGGATGAATGTTGTTTTCGGAGAAAGGGAAAGTGTATCAGATGTTTATTTTTTCTTTTTCTTCTCCATTAAACATGTTTACAAGAAAAAGTTTTTGAATTGATAAGTGAAAAGATGGCATTTAATTAGGAATTATTTGTTTGTTTACTCTCTTTATTTCAGTTATCATTAGCAATTTGTTATTCCTTTCATCTTAATTGCCTGGGAACTTTTTTGTAACTTTTTAAGCAAATATTTAAATAAAACATTTTAAAATCCCATTCCATTGTAAAAATAAAAAATATTTATTAAATTCTACAAACAAATACTTGAATATCTTTTTTTTAAGTAAATGCATGAAATCTTAAGTGGAACTAATGAAATGTAGGAAAAATAACCTTATTCATATAATCATTATAGTTTCTAAGTTAAAAAATCAGATTCCACCCAAGCTTTCAATATTGGCGACCCAATTTTCAATCATAATTTTCATCACGCCCATCTCATACAATGACTATGTATTGAATGCAATAATAATGTACTTTTATGCTTAAGCTATAATACGCGGTCTTATTTATACAAACCGTACAAATTATCAATATAAGCATTACATTTTATATATGTTACTTTTAATTAATAAATATTTTAAGTTACTTTTTCGTATAAAAGGATAAACATTGTGCTACTTTTCATAGTTTAGACTGTATTTTGTTTTGCTCCCTTTCAGTAAATTAGTATTTTTTTAATAATCTTTTATCTTCCACTTTTATACATTATTTTATCCCCCTTCCCTCCACGTAGGATTATCACGCTCCCCAAGGGTTGAGAAACGTTGACCTAATCAAAATATAACTATAATTAAATGATTTTATTAAACACCGAATCTCTCTCTTTCAACTGCAAGGCACCATGTTTGCTTCAGTGTGAATTAAATAGAATAATTTGATATGAAAAAGTAAGATGTACAGTTTGTATTTAATCTTTTATATACCGTATTATAATTTAATGCAGGTTTTTTATGTAATATTTTTTTTTGAATCACTATATTGAAAACTAAGGGATGTACATAAACAAAACACTCAACAATTTTGGGAAATTTAATCCGTAAGAGTTAATTAATTAAAGACATTCAGCTGTAAAATTAATTATACACACTGTTCACTTAAAATAACTAGTCAAATCGTTTTCTAAGGTCTTCATTAACATACAAAAAAATAAGGCACTTACCTTTAGGCATTAACTATTTTTCCAGAACTAAATGACAATCTTCGTAATCCGCTGAAAACGCCGTCAGCTAAAAATGCAATATCTGCTACAAAACTATTCGCTTTCCCCGCTAAAATACTCATCATAGAACCCTTGCTGCCATAAATCTTAGGAGAGTGGATTTAAAAGAATATTCCTGCTAAGTATCGTCAGAGTATTCGTAAAAATGGTTATTCTATGTAATTTTAAAGTGAGTGGTACTTAGAAGTACCGTTGGTAGATAAAGGATTAAAATGATTCACAAAACCTAGATATATTGTTTTAAATTCAAACTGATGTTCTCCAATCTACAATCGTATAACAACTACACATTGATGATTAGAGGTGTTTCCTCTTTAGACAGTAACACAATTACTGATATCAATGTTTCATTTTGATTGCTGTCCAATAGCTCCAATTCTCTTTATATAAAATTGTGTTCTTTTTAGTTCCTTGGATATCCACATAAATAATTTTTGGAAGAAAACGTGGTCTTTCGATAAAAAAACACGACCAATAGGAAAGAAAAAAATTACTTACTTAAAAAATATGAAATTAGGAGGAAAATTTGAAATTTATTTACAAATAGTAAATAGTAAAAAAATAAAAAGCATACATAGAAATAAATGAAAATTAATATTCGTTTTTCGTCTTTGATTTGTATACATTGAGTTACTAAATTTTTGAACAGTCAAATTTTATATATTACTTATTATACTTTTTTAAAAAAAAAGTCAAATCTGGATATATATATATATATATATATATATATCTTATGAAAATAAAAATAAATACTGTTGTGAAACTACCTTGAATAAAAAAAAATTTCTGTGTACTTACGTTATACTTTTGAACAAAATTATCACTTTTTTGAAGATATTTCTGGGATTAGAAATTATTCGCGCTTAGTGGCTGACAACATTCACAAAAAATCATTGACTATTGTTCTGAATCTACTCAAAATCTATATTACAAAATAATGAAGGTTGCTTTCTTTGAGTCCCAATTTGGCCCAAAACTCTTTACTTGATGAGAAACAAAAGATAATACAGAGAGGTTACTTGTTCGTTTCATTATTTTCCCTTAACTATTATTAAAATTTAAAAGGTTTTTATTCGTCGAGATAGCTTTCGTTCAGCTTTAAGACTATGTCAATTCAAGCATGCAAGTTAAAATTAAACTTACGATGCATTGATTTACTATCATATTAGACTAATACAAATGCGTGTATATATACGTGTGTGTGTGGTGAGTATGTATGTGTGTGTTTTGCGTGTGAGTTCTTGTGTTTTTCACTACATGGAAACGGTATTTTTTCAAAAATTTCAATGCGATACCTTAATAAAAGAATTATTTTGGCTTCAACGATGTTCATATCTTACAACCCTTTCCTAACCATTTTTATAGTTACTTGGATTAAAGATGAAATGTAAAAACTAGCCAATTTAAGTATTAAAAAAATTTAAGAACTTGTGAAATTTTTAGTTGCAAAATTCAAGTCAAGTCTTAAGTTATTGGTATGTTTTACATATGCATGTTTAAGAGATATAGAGATAGTTTTTTCCATCATCACAATTTTGAAATAATATTTCTGAAAATTTATTGAAATTCTTTAAATGCGTAGTAAAATATGCGAAGATCTTTGATTCAATTAAGATTATTTAATTACACATTCTGTACTAACAATGGATTCCAGTCTTTAGAAACTTTTAAAATTTTCTGTCTTCTCTATTTTTAGATTATAAACAGTTTCTTAATGCTTCTTAAAGAGTTACTCTTCAAGTAAATATTAATATACGAAAATATTCCTATCTTTCGTCAAAACTTATATAAAATCACGCGAAGTACACTCTGATCACACAATGAGTCATTTCCACAAAGTCGACACAGTTTTTATAAAAAATTGCAATCACTAAGACTCGCGAAATACTCTTAAACGAAAGCCAAATCGCCAAAGCCTGTCCAGAAGCAATCCGTATAGTAACCAACCCACTCCATTGAGGAGATATTTCACCTTCCTTTTAATCCGGGGGAAAGTTTTGAGAAGTTGTGTCAACACTGGACAGAAATTTCCAGCATGCTGTTTTGTGTCAACATTTGTCCCTGAGTGTTTTCTTTGAGCATTAGGGGGAACGACCACTAATCGGGATCTTTCTTTATTTTCCAAGCGACAGATCCTTCATCTGATGAACTTAAAGTGGATGGGTGAGACTTCTAGAGGGGAACGGTTTAGCTTCCCTTTTTCACCCCCCTTTTGTGCAAGAAGAGAGAAAATACTGAAATGTTGCTTTCATGCTTGAATGGTAACAAACATAAATAAAAAGACAAATAAAGTACTGTGATATGTGGTGAGTTGTATATAAAGCAAAACAAATACAATATATAATCGCTTGGAGATGTAACTTTTCTTCGATGAGATACTTTAAAGTATGAAATTACTTTAAAACAGTTCTGGGATTTATGAGAAATGTATGAGAAAGGGAAACATACTGGGCTTTTCTAAAAACAAAAAATTAAAGAATACAGGGATGTAAAGTTTTCTGTTTGTTTCTATATAAAGTAGGCAATGCAGAATGGTTAATTTTCGTTAGATATGTTTCTACCTTTTTTTCAGTATATGCGTGATGTGTTAAAAAAAAAAAAATTCAAGTCGATGAATATGTAACCTAAGCAGTGCTGGTTTATCCACTGGGCGCTTGGGGCCTGGATAAGCTAGGCTTAAGGTATCCGACTACGTTCGGAACCATGATTTTAAAAAAGCGCATAAATGTATAATTTTCATGATATTTAGTGTCACTTAGATTAGAATACATGTATAAAATTGTTTTAAGGACATTATGACAAAAAAAAATTATTTAAATACAATATTTTGGCAGAAAAATTAACTTAGAATAACCTTTTCTCCAAATGTCCTCCTTTTGTAAAAAATGCTTCTATTGTATTAATATTTTGCCTGTCTATAGCTCAGACTTCTGTACAGAGGCTCAACAATGATTTTTGAAAAATTCAAATTATTTTAAGAGTTACAACCATTTGAAATAATTATCGGCGTATTTTCTTAAAATTTCTCCCTTCTGTTTTCGTAAAACATGGATAAACCGACTTCCAAGTTATGCATTTCAAAAATTCTACTTGAGCCTCTGTAGAGAGGTCTGAGCTGAATACAGGTAAAATATTAATACAATAGAAGCATTTTTTTTACAAAAGGAGAACATTTGGAAAAAAGGTTATTCTAAGTTAATTTTTTGTCAAAACATTGTATTTAAATAATTTTTTTTGTCATAATGTCCTTATATATAAAACAGTTTTATACATGTATTCTAATCTAAGTGACACTAAATATCATAAATATTATCCATTTACACACTTTTGCAAAATCATGGTTTCGAACGTAGTCGGATACCTTAAACGGATCGAAGAGTTCCTCCTTGGATCTAATAGTGCCAAGAAGCCCGTAGATCTGCGCCCAGGGCCCGAAATAAGCTTTAACCGGCACTGAACCTAAAAAAATGAAAACAGTTATTTTATCTATTGCAACGTATATACTATTACATCAACTAGTGTTTTTTTAAATACAATTCAAAACACAATCCCATTATTTCATTTTCTGGTCCAGATTAACACTATCAAATAGATTGACACATTTTTTAATCAAGAGATACTAAAAAGGATGAAAAATTGATATTAAATGTATAAACTGAAATATCGCTATTGTCTTAAAAACCTGTTTAACTTGGTTAAATATTTTTCAAATTTTTATGCACTCACAAATTAAGACAGCGTATAAATTGGTCGGTTAAAAAAAATACCCAAAATTGGCTACAATTTATTGTAAGACAATCAAAAATTTTATGCAAAATTTTATTTTCAGGGAAAAGTGTTGGATATATAGAAAACACAGAGAACTTTTGGGAACTTAATAGAATTTCCTATTTAAGAGCCATTTTTGTGTGTGTGTGATTTAAGTAAGAAAGAGTATTATAATAATTTAGAACGTTGCATCTACATAAAGGTTATTGTAAGAACTCACTGCTTGGGGATGTAGTTTAATTTTTTTCTCTTTTAAATGCTTTCAAATATGTAGTGACTTTAAATTTTACTTAAGTTGAAAGTTATTTGAATAGGAAATAATTGAAAAGAAAAATGTAATTCCTTTGTCTTCTGAACAAATAAAACTCGATCAATGTATTTCTAAGCCATTTTATTTTACTATACACTGAACAAGTGCAAGGAATTTAGCTTGGTTTTATTAAAAGCAAGAAAATGCCTTTTTGATAGAAACTTCGAGTTGCTCTTAAAAGTCCGAAGCACTAAGATTTATTGCTTGTTTAGCACAGGCCTTTTAAAGTAATTTTCTTTTATAGGTATTCCACGACAAGCATTTGTTTAGTACAACTTCCCTTTAATTTAATTTTAAAAAAGGGAATACAAAATTAACTTGACATTTTAGAATATAAAGGTTCCCAAAATAGCCTAGAGAATTTTAAGATTTTCAACTTTAATTACTGTTTTAAACAGTTTGATTTTATTTAATTTTTAGAGTTACTACTTTCGGTTTTCCCCCCTAATATCACCAGACATTGGTAGATGAAAAATATAAAATATGAAAATAAAAAGTAGAACATTCTTTTTGTAACTTTTCTGATTCTTTCATGGTATCTTTAAAAATTTAGAATGCTTTAAAAATTTATTATAATTTTAGAACAAGAACATTTTTCACATATATGGATTCTTATTTTACTCTAAGATTATATCTAGAAAAATATATTAACTTTGTATTATAAATTATTTGATGGCATTGTTTGGTAAATTTAAAATTTTCTATAGTTCACTTACAGTGCCATTTATGTCTAAGAAAAATAATAAGTAAACGAATAATAAGAGATATTATAAAAGGCTTCTAATTGATAATTGTTAATAACGTTTCCTATTAAAAAAGATTGTGAATTTTGTTAAATTTCTACTTCACTATAATATAGTGTCCTAATAATGCAGCATGTACTTGTATATATAATATAGAGCATGAAGTACAGTGCGTTATGCTGCATTATATATATTCATAAAACTTAAAAATACATTTATACGAGAAATAAAAAATCTATTTTTAAAACTTCAAATAATTGTTATCAACTAATAAAATTATTAAAATATATTACCATTTGATATTTCCTGTTATCACGCTTGAAATTATTGTTGCGAGAAAAAACAAGTAATTAAAAAAAAATAATAATAAGTCAATTCCTACTTAGATCAACAAAGAAAAATTTTATTTTTTAGCTACTTTTTATTAAATAGTTACAATTATTATAAATATGTATATACATATGACAGAAACATAACATTAAGTGGTCATTAATTTTTATTAATTATCATTTAAGTATCGTATTTTTATTCAAAACAATCGTGCATATAAAATTTCAGTTCAACTGAATGCTTTAAAACGTGAGAAAAAAAAAATCTTTTAAAGTTTTGACCCAAGTCTCTAAAAATGAAAACTAAAAATGAAACCAACGTGGCTATATCTGTAATTCTTTAAATTATTAGTTTAAGTCAATTAATTTTAATTAATTATAATTAAATTATCGTATTTTTATCCACAACAAAAGTGTATAGAAAATTGAAGCTCAAACGAGCGCTTTAAAATGTGAGAAAAAAAACCTTTTCGTGTTTTGACACAAGTCGCCAAAAATAATGCCAACGTGGCTGTATTTGTAATTTTTTGAATAATTAGTTTCAATCAATTAATTTTTATTAATTATAATTAAATTACTGTATTGTCATCCAAAATAATCATGCATATAAAATTTCAGCTCGAGCGCTTTAAAATGTATTTTATTAACGATTGAAAATTCCACGAAGATAAATAAATAAATATGTAGAGAGTGTGAGCTAATAGTAGGAATTGAATAAGTGGCTAAATAAGTCTGTTGAAGAGAAATAAAATTATTTTCATTTATTGTAATAATAAAAAATTATTAGCTTTCAATTTAAATAATAAAATTGAAGGGAAAAAAACAATAAGTTGGTTCAACTTTCAATTTTAAGTTGGTAAAATTTTAATTTTCCTGTACTTCTACGTTTTAATACTTTATAATCTTATAATTATTTTGCTTAGAAATCCATAGAATATTGTGACGTAACTGTGAATTTCCCGCCACACAGCTGTGAATCGGCATTTTTGTGGATCACAACACGTGCATTGGCACCTGCAACTTTGAAATTATTGCGTGGTCTCGTCTTGGATATCCCCGGCAACCTTTTGACACCATGAAGGACCCTTTCCCCAATTAGCCGAATGTAACTGGAAGCTAAAGATGTCGGCGGCTGATCCATGTAGCTAAAAAGTGCAGAGAGAACAGGAGATGGTCTGGCAGCCTTCGTTGAGAGCGGACCTCAAAGAAACTCTCTTCCCTCACAAACCACATCATTCGAACTCTAATATCATCTTTAATAAGTTTAATAACTTCAGTTTATAATATGTAAATAATAGCTGTGATGTAAATAAATTAAATATTTAAATTAATTAATATCACACGCTACCGTTATTTATCTCAAACATCACAATATAAAAACTCACGATTCATGTCAATGTCATTTTGAGAAAGGAATTCTCTACAAAAGGTTTCCTCTAATATTTATAATACAATATAATACATTATAGAAAATCACAGTAGTTAAAGTTAGTATACCGGATTCAAAATACTAAAAATCTTTAATTTTGTTCACTTTTCATGAAATTCAAAAGATTTAAATTTTACTGTGCAGTGCATTTATGTCCCAAGCAAAATGGCTTAGAAAAATATTTATAACTTTAAGGAGAATTATTTAACAAATGTATAATTTTTTTCATATAAATTCAAAAGTTTTCCTCGTGATTAAAAATTTTATATATATATATATATATATATATTTTTAAAAAGACCATCTTATATTTATTTACCTCAAGATGAAGAAATTTGCACAAATATTTTTTTAAAGTTTATGGAAATTTTTTAAAAAAATTAAAAGTTTGGGGAGTCGCTAAAAAAATTAATAGTGTTTTATTTGTAAGCTATCACAGCAGTTAAAGTACTTTTTAGAACGAATTGTGTCAGTAAATAAGGAAAAACACACATAATTTTAAATATTTCACTTTGAAGTAAAATATGAGTTACAGAAAACGATGACAGAATAATTCATTTTTAGTAGAATACATATAATCAAAAAACTGAAAGTACAAAAATTTATGAAATACCATGATTTGATTGATTGTTGTTGATATTTGCTTTTGATTAATCATTGATTGTAACAAATAGCCATTTCAAGAATTCTGTTCCAATAGAATAATTTTCTCCTTGAATTTGTGTATTTTTGATCCTGCGTATTTAAAATGGATTTTAAAAATTAAAACAACTTTAATATAGAAAAGGAGAATTCTCAAATTTAAACTAAAATCTTATTTAACTATGTGACGCATGCTTATTTTAATTTTAATATTTCAGTTTTTGCAATCAAAAAGTGAAATAAATGTAAATGCAATTTTAACTAATGAATGCATGTGGCTTTATTTCAAAAATCAGTATCTCTGAACTAAGACTCGACTTATAAGGCGATTTGGTTTTATTCTCTTCAAAATTAAACTCAAAAATATCCTTCATTCTTTATATAATCCTCAAATTTTATCTTCTTTAAAAGACCTAATTAAACTTGAGGAGCAAAATCAATCCAACGTAATTTACATCTTCCTAACCACTCTACATATTTAATTCAGCTAAGACCCTAAGACCTTTTCATTAAAATCGAAGCTCAAATAAACATTTTCTCAACAGCTTTATCTCGTTAACGAAATGTCAGATACGCTTCAGTCGAAGGGAAAAGTAAGAAAGCATTTCCCTCAAAATGTGTTTTATAAAAGAAGGGTGTAAAATCTCTTTAAAGGGAATTTCAAAAGAGTTTTCCCTCTAATTGCCCTATCGAAACAATGAAAACAGATCGAGGACTGCCAATTGTAATGAAAATTGCATTCGATATGAGTAGCTCCTGTTTTAATCCTCGGATAAGATGGCGGGAGTGAGACTTCTTTTTCGAAAACTAGAGCTTCGCAGGGAGGACACATTCGGTTTGTGGCTAATTGCTTTAGGATTAGGGTTCTAGAAAGCTAATTAGACCAGGGCTATTGTTATTTCATTTCTCGCCAGAACTAATTAGTAAGGGGGGATAGTCGAAAGATGGATTTATTTTCGGACTCTGATTTCTCAGAGCTCTCCCAAACTTTAGAGGAAGCTCATCTCTCAAATTCCTGATGAGGAAAGGGGACATCATTAGCTTCGACATCGGAGAATCAGTCTTCATGCTCTTCCTGCTATCAGTGACAGATCCTTTACGGAAGGTAATGGTGTAAGTTTGAAGGGAATCATGATGGAAATTGCTTCAGTAAAATAAGAATAGTAATTAATTCCTATTTCCTTTCCTTATGTCAACAAAAACTCGATAAACAGGCTGGAGGATTCTGTAGGATAGAATATCAGAACTTTTTCTTGTAAAAAGGAATTTGTATTTGTTGTAATTATCTTGTGGTTAACTGTATATTTTTATACAAACAAGTAATATAAAAAAAATAGTTTTTAAGTCAATTCCTACTTAGATCAACAACGAAAAATTTTATTTTAGCTACTTTTTATTAAATAGTTACAATTAATATAAATATGTATATACATAGGACAGAATCACAACATTAAGTGGTAATTAGTTTTTTTAATTATCATTAAAGTATCGTATTGTCCTTTTAATTTCAGTCCAACTGAATGCTTTAACACGTGAGAAAAAAACCTTTTCAAGTTTTGACACAAGTCGCCAACGTGGCTGTATTTGTAATTCTTTAAATAATTAGTTTTAATCAATTAATTTTTATTAATTATAATTAAAATATTGTATTGTCATCCAAAATGATCCTGTATAACAAATTTCAGCTCAATTCAGCGCTTTAAAATGTATTTTATGAAAGATTGAAAATTCCACCAAGATAAATAAATAAATATACAAATATATAAATAAATATATAGACAGAGAGAGTGCGAGCTAATAGTAGGAATTGAAAAAATTCCATGGGACATCTTAAATTATTGACAATCTAATAAAGCTACATACATTTAAGGGTGTTATTCGCCTCTTTTTGACTAATGTATTAATAAAAATATATAATTACTATGTATGTTAATTTCAAAATTCTATGATTCAAATCAATTTTAGGCATCAGAAGTACATATCAGGTAAGGAAATTAATCTCGTTATTAGTTAGCTTGATAAAATATGTATGATAACGTTATATAAGTTGAAGTTTCATACGATATATTAAACTCTGTTGATAATCAGATACCACTCTTTTAATATTTTTTCATGGTAACAACTAATAATTTTGAAATAATATAATTTTAATATATTTATTTTAAATTATATCTTGAATTGTTACAAATTTCTTCGAGATTAATTTCTAAAATATGTTATATTTCTATTGTAAAATTTTTATTCTATAGGTATCTTAGTCATTGAATAGGTTTTGGATTTTCTAAAAAGTGGGCAATTTATTTGCAAATGTAATATGTTTTTTTATTAATTATTAAGATTAATTTTGCCAGTTCATATTCAAAATATTGTTCTAAAGCTTTTATCGCTAATAAAAAAATTACATTCTGCCACTTCAGGCTTATGCGATTTAAATTTCCTAAACCTCCCTTTGTTGCTTACATTAGAAAAATTTTAGTCCGATAAAAAAAGAAACTTTTTTTTGGAATGTTTGAAACACGAACAGTTTTTAAACAAAATAAAGCTTATGATAATCATAGTCGCTTATGAGCTCTAATTTGTGCCAAAAAGGTCATGTTTGAGATGTTGAATTAATACAGGTAAATCGCGTTTGCATAATGCTTTTAAGGAAAGTGATCGTACATTTTTCATGCAATTCTTGCAGAAAATACTAGGAAAACTAATGATTCAGTTATAAAATAATACCATTGAGTAAAACGGTTTTTTAAACTAGTCATATCTCAGCTTAAAACTGCGCATAAATTTATATTTATGTAATATGTATAAATATAAAACATGTGATATATTTATCATATATATATTTGTGTTGTTACTAATGCCAACTGATCAACAGTGACATCAGAACAAGATCCATGAAATTCATCGCGGCTGAGGGCTAGACTTTTACGCCTGTCGTTAGCCTTAGTTTTTAGCACCATACAGATGACAGTACGATTTTGCTCGGTTCCACCCCAATTTTGAGGCAGAACACCCTGGGGGTGTTCAGAAACCTACTACCTCTCTTCCCCTTCCACCAACCTCACGAGAGGACTAGCGGCTCGACGGCTATTTAGAGTATCCCCCTGTCGTGAAGTACACTATACATTTACAAACATACATGCGGGATTCTAACCCAGTCCCTACGGCACCGTAGTCAGCGTCACTAACCACTATACCGGATGGGCTGCTCATATTTTTTAAATATGAAATCTGTAAAATTTTACAGTTATTTGCACTGTAAAAAAAGGAAGACATTAGACTACCGTTTTAAATGACAGAATTGAATGAAGATTAATCACACAAGCACTTATTACTTCCATATAACGTGAAATTAAATAAACATCTGCGTACATTTGACAAAAAATAATACTTAAATTTAAAAATTACGCATTTTTTAAAAAAAATTATGAAAATAAATTATACTAAAATTATATTAAATTATTACATACTATTAACCCAATAAAATAGTAAGCAGTAGTATATAGTGATATATTTAAAAATACTTGTATATATATATATATATATATATGGTATACATACGTACTCTGTAACGTAAAAAAAAACAACCCTACGCACTAAAAATAAATTATATAATTAGACGAAATTGTGCATGTACATACCTTAAAATAAAATTTTCAAGTAATTAATTTTTGACTATCGTTTTTTTTAAATATTTTTAATTTAATCTGTAGTGAAAATGAACATGTATAACAAGAGAAAATTCCACGTTGAGGCATAATTCCATGCAATTCTATACACTGTCCCAATGTCTCATAGATAGATTCGCGAACAGTATGCGCAGGTGTCACCGTTTAAGAGAGGGGACGCTCAATTTGGTAAAAAAAGCAGAGTGGTTAAATCGCAGATTATTTATTTGTGTCGGAGCAATGCTACCATTCAATAATGTAAGAAGAAAAGGGTAAATCACAGTCGTACAAAGTGACGACGAGAATGACACAGAAAGCTAGGACACTCACAGAGCCTGATACATTTTTATTAGCCATCTCATGTACATCCTCTACAACAGGGATTACAGTGACCATTGATGGGTACCTCAGCGAAAGAGGGGATGAGAATCCGGGGGGGGATTAATGTCGACTGCTCATTTCAGTAGCACAATGCATAGTACACTTGCAATGGTACACAATGCATTTGACCTAGAATATCCCAGATTGAAATATAATTGTTTTCAGTGATGAATTCCGCTTCAAACTGAATTTCAATGACCAGTGAAGACGTGTTTGGAGAGTTCCAGGACAGCTATGGGATACTCAACTGACTGTCTTCTACCACACAGCACGTAAATAGTTATGTCAGGAGATATCATTTCATTTGATACTCGGACCTTTTCCGTTATTACAGCACGACGGTACGTAGACGAAATTCTACGCCCCATAATGTCAGTCCTCTTTTCACGGACCCTTACACTTACATTTCAGCAGGAATTTTTTTTTCCACATAAAGCAAACCTTTTAATGCTTGTTTTCTTACTTTTCCAATATTTCATGGCCTTCACGATAGGCAGATTTTTCTCCAATAGTGCCGGATGGTCTGTTATGAGCAAAAGTCACTGATCGCCAATAGATTACGTTGATGTAACTCTTCAAATGGGTTCTTTATTGCAAGCAATCCCAAAAGAAGATATCCATCAACTTTACTATTCAATGCCCATATGAATAACTACTTCCATCAGGGCTAGAGATGAATTTATAAATTTTTGAATTTCTTTTTTTTTTTTAATTCTTGTTTTTGTATTTCCTGATTTAGTGAATTAATTGTTATATTAGTGTTTCATTTTCAATACATTTAATCACATCTACCAATTTTCATGTTATTAGAATTCGTTTTTAGAGCATCATTTTTTTTTATTTTACAGAGTGTATTTATAAGGAAAACTCAAGTAATACTAGCAACTTATTTTAAATTCATAGTAATTTTTGAATTTGTAATCTCTTGAGATTAACGTATAATAAATAATTGAACAGATTAAAATATTCACAAAAATAAAATCTATTTTTCAAAAAAAAAATTTTTTTTCTCGAATTTTTGGAAAAAATCCTCCTGAACCAAAAAAGTAATAATTTCTTGCAGCTTTTGGAAACAAACTTAATTTTTGTAATCATGTCTTTTTTTTACAGGAAAAAAATAAATTTTTTTTTCTTTTTGAATGAAAATTTTTTACTCGTAAGATTACCAGTTGAGTTCTTTCATAAAAAGGCGCAATAAATGAAAGCAAATGAAGTGATTTACTCATTTTACAGTTATTGATTTTTAGAAAAGATTTAAGACACTTTTTTTTATAAGTAGAAGCATTAAAGAAAGATTCCACCGATTCAATAGTAATAAATTTTACTTCATGAAATTCCCCTAAAGATAACTTCATGAGGTAAAAATAAATTAAAACGATGCAGATACATTTTTGTATTTTTGAGATTCTTATTACATATCTAAAAATGACAATTTGTTCCTGAAATACAATTAATGGAAAAAAATAATTAAAGAGCTTTTAATAAAAATAATTTGCTTTTATTAATATGTATTTTTGTCATGGTTAATATTTTTACAGCTACCGTAAGCGAGCTGTTTGTGATTGGATTTGTTTTAGTCGAGGTCCAGGGTTGAAAGTCCACTATTCTCGTATTATGCTCCAATACGCCGCCCAACATATTCTTTTGATTTTGACGATTTTTGGCAACAAAAAAAGTAAAAAATTACTCATTGAATAAATAATTAGCATTAATTAATAAAATTAATTATTAATAATGGATACTTAATTAAATTGTACGTACTATATACATAGGATTATAATAAAAAAAAATCAAGGGCCTTGGGGGGTCTGGACCCAGGGATCCCCTTCCCCCTTGTGTGCACCTCTGTTTGAGCTACATCATGTTATAAAGTTTATGCAAATTAAATCTCTAAGACACGGAGTGCCATTGTTGTGGTACGGAAGTTAGATGAGTGAGGTATCAGTTCAACTGTTATCCTTATCACTCGGCCGGGATTTGATATTACGTGCCACCTATAATCTTTGAGTTCTTTTTAAGCGCATCGTCATTAAAACAATTAACAATTTAAATTGCTACTTTTTCACAAAGAGTCGCAAAACTCTATAAGAAATAATTTATTGAAAATTTCGAAATAAGCAGGTGCACAACTAAAAATAAATTATTTTAGCTACTTTCACACAACTTCACATAAAATTCTTCAATATCGCACACATAACCATTTCTCTTTCTATGCATTTCCTCCTTTAGACCACTTATCTTTAGAAAATGAATTATATTCGAGTTTCTACGGCGGTTTATTTGTTTCACAGTCATTATCGGAGTCAATTTGATGCCAATTAGCGAGCGAGCGAGAGAGAGTGAGTTAGGATTAGAACTCTTGACTCAAGTTTATAAATTTGAGAAACTCTCTAAGAATACCCTTCCGTTCAATTCCAAAAGTTTCTAACTAACCTGGCTTCATGTTACTCAGCGTAGTTCGAAAATCGAAAAACAATTAAAGAAAATGATACCTTTTAGGAGACTAAATTCGATGAAAAGTCGTGTAATTTGAAGCACAAAATAAAATTATGAATGGTTATTAAGTTACATACTTTAAGTATGGAAATATAAAATATTTTAATCTGCATAGTATACTTTGAAGTGGATATACAATTAGTAAAATGATTGCGATGTCCTCAATGATGATAAATAAAGTTAATGTGATTACTAATACATAATTAACTTCTAATTTAAATGAATATATGGTATTTAAATTAAGTTAGTAGCTTAATTAGTAAAATAATTGGATACCCCATACTGCATCGTTAATATTAGTAATATCGAATACATGCGTTGAAAAAATGGAATGAATTGTCTATTGAATAAAGATAGTAAAATAACACGCAAATTTTAAAAATAGGATTTCTGTGCACAATATATTTTAATATTAAAATTCTAAGTGATTGAACTTGCTTTCTCATTTAAATTAATTAGACTGATTACTTAAATTAGTTTTGATGATACTTATGTTTTAAAAGTTTGTTTTTGAAGGTTTTCTTTTTTTTTTTTTAATAATATGTAAATATTTGTCTGAGTTATAGATTTACGAACTTTTCAAATAATTCTTTTTAAAAAAAAACTAAAAAGTGAATACAAAACTTTATTTTCTAACAAAAATTAGATGTAATATTTAGATTGTACCAATTATGTATTACTCATTATGTAAAATATTTTATTAAAACTTGTGCGTACATTAAAAACAGCGAGAAAAATCTAGCTAAATTTGTAATGCTAACTTAGGATATAAGTTTGCTATAATTTTTTTTCAAAAGACAAATTATCAGATATATTTAATGGGCTTATAAAAGGAAGATTCACCATTGCAACAGCAAAGAAATGTTTACTATTTTCATCGTAACAGAGAGATTTATTTCAAATTCTGTACAGTTTTTGTTCCCTTCTATTTCTAATTAATGTATCCTATATATTCGATATGAATTAAGTTACGCGTATATTTTTAGAATAATTTCTCTCGTAAATCTTAAAGATACATTTGTTTTATTTTAATCTTTGCTTAATTTTAATTTCCTGAATATTCACTGTCAAAATAAAACTAAATTTATTTAAATATGCATATTTAAGACTTAATCAGAAAAAATATTAACATTATTATATGAGATGGTTCTTTAATAAGAAGATAAGGTTTATTTAATTTTCCTTTTTTAGGGAAATAGATATAACGAAAAATGATTTTCAAGAATCCATATAAATTTACTTTCATAATTAAATTTCTGAAAGAAAAGATATTTATAATTCTAAAACGCATTTTATCTTTGTAAAAACCCATTTTCTTATCAGTAAATGCTATAATAAGATTAATTTCAAAAATCTAATCTGTAATGTTAAATATTTAATCATAAATATTTCAAATTTTGCTCTGTGGCATAATTAAAAGGGAGATTTTCTTTTGATAAAATCAGAATTTTTTTCATCAGTTAATTTAAAGAGATTATTACTTTGAACTATCATATATTACAATTAAATAAAATATAATCGATTAAAATTCATGTAAATGAAACCAAAATATCAGAATTTTGCCTATGGCTATATAGTTTAATCAATTTATAAATCAGTAATTACTCTGAATATAAAAATGGTTGTTGAAATGTTGAATTTCATTTTATTTATTCAAATACTTCTTAAAGAAATAACAAGCATTTTTATCATATGTAGGATCTGAATTTCTGTGCAACCATTATGCACTAATCTACAGTTCATGATTTAGAGGTTGACTCAAAAAATTTCATTCACAATTTTAAAAAAAGGCTTTATATAAATATAAATTACATTGAATTCATTATAATCCCACAAGAATATTAATTACAAAATGCTAAGCGGATGGTAGTAAAACATTAGAGAATGGAAGTTAGGCGTAGTGATAAATTTCAGGCACGCACCATACACATTCACTATAGCGAGTTAATTCTTAATTCATTTCATAAATATCTCTTACATATTCAGTTCTTGAATAAATGAATGAAACAGATGAGAATTAAATTTAAATCTCATTTGTTCGTTTTTTAATTAAATTCTTCTTCGCGTGTTCTACCTTGATTAAAATAAATTACGCTTTATGCAATTTTTCATCTGCAAAGGATACGAAGTTCTTAAAATGTACTAGTAGACAAATCAAGTAAAATACCAAACTGTAGAAATTCATTTGAATAATTTTTTAGTTATATAAAATAAGTTTGTGGTCAATTCCCTTATAAACCAATTTATGCTAGAAAGATGACTAATGATTAGCAAATTTAGGGTTTGTATCGTTGTAAACTACCATATATATTTATTTCCAATGGGACTGTGGATTTGAATTTTTACCGTTGCAGACATAGTATATTTCCCTGGAGTTGGTATCACTTTTAAGTACGGCGCCATATAGGTGGAATGCCAATCACCGCAATGTAATTTTGATGCCCAGTTCCCTCCCCAGAGGGAGGCACCTGAGTTCTGACAATGCGAAATGGTACTAGGAATTTTGTTTTTGCCGAAAACACCCAAGCTATAAACCGGTACTCTAAGGATGTATAACATGCCGTTTTATCATACTAAATGGACGCTGTCAATTTTCTACGTCACGAAAATCCACCAATTTGGGCCAGGGTCGAAACCGCTATCTTGACAAAATGAGCGTCAAACCAACTGCGCCACCCATCCAGTACTACCATGTATGTATAAAGAAAATTATTGTTTCGGGAATTGATCACCCTTTCAAAATTGTCCTGTAAGCTATCAAAAAACTCAAATAAAACTTAACATCATAAAATGCTCAAAAATGCGGTTCCTCACCAAGAGTCATCTACAGATTGTTAGCTTGACCTATTCGAGAGTTCCCAGCCCCTCAGGGGGCTCACCTTCTTTAGGTGGGTACGGGTGTCACAATCCCGAGGTACCCTAGTGATCTTTTCCTTTTCCCAAGGGGTTTACTATCCTTGGTAAACACGGGTGTCACGACCCCGGGGTACCCCAGTGATCCGTCTCTATTTTCGACCCTCCATCTTGTCATCCAATTTCTTCTTTTCACGTCCAGACCACAGACCTATGAATGTTTGGCGCAGTATAGCCAAAACTGGCTCTTGCGCCATAAGACACCAAACTCAACTCAACTCAACTCGAGAGTTCCCAGTCAGTAAAACTGGGCATCAATAGTTACTGAAATGCTCAAACTCCTTCATGTGTGTCTCAAATAATTTATATTATAATTGTACTTTTAGAAAAAAATATAAAATTATTTAATTTGAACTCATGTAGCAATATATAAACTAAATAACTTCTAATTTAATAGTCAGATTATGAGCAAAAGGTTGTCACAGAAATAATAATTTTAACGTCTTAGTCCAGTGTGATATAATTTATAATAATCTAAAAAACTGTAAAATTCCTGATATATACAAATTTTTGTACTTACACCTATATATATATATATAAATGTGTGTGTGTGTGTGTGTGTGCGCATGTATATATGTAAAATTGATAACTTGTTTCGAAATTATTTTATTTCATGTATAGGTTTATTTATTTTCTTTACATATATTTTCCTATTAAGCTCAACAATATCTTATATGGTTTTAAAATCTTTACTTTTACTAACTTTTATTTCTCATCCTAATATATATTCACAAAATAGAGCCGCAAATTATTTATTTATTATTATTATTTTTTTATAGCTTTTTGTAGACTTTTATTGAATTAATCCTTATAAGAATTTCCTTTCAATATATGTTTGAATTTTTTTTTTTTTTTGGCTTTCATGTTTGGTTAACTATAATTAAAATTCGTTTTTAAGAAGTATTTTATAAATTTTTCCTCGAGTTTATAGTTAAAAATGTTAACATGTGTTCGTTCAAATTTTTCTTTGGGGAGGAATAAGTGATTATATACTAGGATAAAAAATCAATATTAAAAGCAAAAGAAAATCAAAAAAAATATTTCAATGTTACATTTACTTTTATGTAACAAGAATTATTACAAAAAAGGCAGATGACAAATGTCAGTAAAATCCAAACTTAAAGTACAAGAAAAAAAAACATTCTAAAATTCCAAACGAGGAATTCCTTCTATAGCATTCCTTTGTAAGTATCGACTTGCTTCGGTCATTTTATTTTCCCGTAACCATAACAGCAGAACTTTACCACAAATTTATCCGAAAAATGTCTGCATCAAAAGCGATGAGGCGTGCTTTCAAGGCAACGCAAATCCAGAAGATTCTTTTTGAAGAATCCACAATTTTTTCCCTTCCTACTTCTTCTCTTTCCTTTTGCTGTTATTATACAAAGGTATTCTTCTTCTTTCTGGTAGCTTTTGAACCCTTTACGATCTAGAAAACTTCTGAAGTAACTCAAGCAGACAGTGACCAACTCGAAGACAGGGAAAAATAGCTAGGGAAAGAGGAGAACTGGAAGTGGATAATTGTATTACGTAGAGCTTGTCTTGGACCATTGAGCTGAGAAAGACGTTAGGAGATACTTAGCAAATGATTGCAGAATTCATAAAAGAGGGGGTCTGAATTTGTTAACTGGATTAAAAGCTATAAATACCTTCGTTGATCGTCATGGGTTGAAAGTAAAAGGTATGAAAAAGAAAATGCCACGTCAAGAAGCTGAAGAAGGCTCTTTACCGATCGATGGTAACTTTTATCATGTTCAGATAAAAGAATACGTCATTTCCTGTCCTTTTCACTGTTTGCATACTCCTCGAGGAAACAATGTCCTCACATGATTATATCTGGCAATATTTGTCATTCATTTTTAGCGTGTTAATTTCGCATTAATTTAATTCTTGTGTAATTGCGGAGCATTTTTATGCCCGTTCGAATGATTTTGTCGCGATTTTCTTTTTTATTTCAGAATACAGTTGGATGGAAAAATTAGCGTGATTTCATATCTCTTAGATTGAAAATTAGATGAAAATGAATAAAAGAAGAAGAAAAAGCAACTGCTTTCCCCCTGTGTCTTGAAACAAATACAGTCGGACCCCGATTTAACGAAGTCCTATTTAATGAATTTTGCGATTTAACGAATTTTTCTATTTCTGCGATTCAAATGAAGGCAAACCCCCTATTTAAAGAATAATAAACTTCGAATTAACGAATTATTTCAACAAATGAAAAAAAAAAAACTTTTTTTAGTTTGTGCTAGCAAAAAATGAATATGTTTTTCAAATAACATTATTTTTGACCGGAACAGAAAAAAAAAAAGATTTTTCTTGCAAGTAGCAAATTTCGACGGCAAAGGGTGTATTGCGTTATTAAACTTTACAGGTGCAGAGGAGTCATGAGTGTAACCTATCGTGTGGGTTTTGAATAGGACAGGAAATTCCTTTCTTATCTCATCCCATTTCACAACTCAAAGGACATCTCAAGTTTTCAACGATTTTCTTTCATTTGATAACGGACTGCCTGTCTGTGAAACTGAAGTTCAGGAAAATGGTAATTTGTCGGAGCTAATGAATAGCGATTTTGAAGCAGAAATTGATAATGAAACTCTTATCAAAACTGTTACATTTTCTAATGTTTTACACTACTTGTGAAAACTGGGAAAACATACCTCATGCAGCAGGATGTAAATGATGCAATATTTTTTTTTCTGCATAAAGTCGAAAAAAGAACTCTATCCAGTCAAGAAATTAAAATATTGTCAAACATCTGTTAGTCAGTACTTTAAAACTTAGAATTACCTGGAGCGTAATAGTTCTCTAACAGTATTTTTAGCTAATGAATAAAAAGTGTGAAATTCCTAACTCAGGGGATATTTTTTGTGTAGTTACTTATAGTAGAATTTTTAAAAAGTAAGTGCAAAAATATTGTATTTTGTTTGGACCCTGATGTAATGAATAATCCCTCTTTAACGAAAAAAAAGATCCGGTCCCAATGAATTCATTAAATCGGGGCCCGATTGTAATTATTTTCTAAAATAATGGAGTATTAAAAACAACTATAAAAAAACACATACGAGAAAATTAGCTTAGTTTAAATTTTTTAAAAATAAGTTATTCATGGGAAGAATGCATACGCACCATTTTTTGATGACGGTAAAACCAAAATAATCGTGTATCCTTATCGTAACATTTTTGAAATACACCAGAAGATATGCTCGTTTCGTTGCTCATAAGGATAAAAGGAAACTTATTTAAGAGTTCTAAATATTTCATATGCCTTATTTTCTCCAAATAAATTATCATTTTTCAAATGTACATTTGAACGCATTAAAAATAATTAGTTGCAAAAGTATAAGTCTCTCTTGGCTATATATCATTTTCACTGATTTAAATGTTGAAGCTTTTTTTTTTAAATTTCAAGCCAAATTGTTCTTAATTTTTTAAAATACTTAAATTAAACACCTAATTTGTAAATTAGTTAATTATGTAATATTTACCTTTTTTTCCATTTTAAGAATTATATTATAACTCAAGTATATAATATATATACTTTAATTAATTATGCTTTTTTAACGCCAATATAATGTTAAACTAGTTAAACGTAAATATTTTTAAGCTAATAATTAAGTAATTTATTATAAAAAATACATAGTTAAATATTTGATTTTTAAAGTTATCTAAGTTTTTTAAACTTTTTAACAATTAGGTGACAACATTTTATCGAATGTTGTCACTTTTATTAAAATATTTCTATGTTAAATAATGAAGTTTGATACACGCTTTTTAGTTTCTTTTCAGAAACCTTTCTTCGGCTGCTTTGTTGAAATTATTACTTATATTTTGTATTACTCTACAACATTAAGACACTTAATAAAAAAATTAGATATATTGTGTAAAATAGAATAGTCCGACAAGATTACAAGCTTTACATAACCAATTTCTACACAACGTGCAAGTTCATTTGCATTTTAGAATGCTCCTTTTTGTAGATTAATAATTTTAATATTTTAATGATATATCTTTCAGAATGCGATGGCGAATAGTTTAATTTTTCCAAGTTTAGTGGTTTAATTTTAACTTTTTAATTTTTAAATTTTTGAGAATTGGATATTTTCCGATTAACTTACCAAGTTGCAATAGGGGGAAGGTTGACGCCATCAAACTAGTTTAACCCCACTTATCGGTCCTAAGTCCGAGGCTGCACTTGGATATTTTATAAATTTTTGTTTTATAATTTTTTAATTTTGTTTGAAAACGTTGGAATTTTATCTTCTATATTCGCCACTGATATTCCGAAATGGGATTTAATGTTATAAAATTTATATAATTTCAATTTTTTAATTGATTACTATAAGTTGTGATTGAATTATATATATTTAAATATATATATATAAAACTTTCCGCACATTTTTTTTTTATGTATTTCCTTATATCTTGTATTAAATTATTATGAAGAATTAAAAATGTTATATAATCAAACTTTTAAGCATACACAAATAATAATACTTATGTAAATGTAGTATGTGTGTATGCAAAGGTATTTTTCTTGATTGATATTTAGTATTCTATTCCTGCCAATTTGAAACGGAATATCAAGCGAACTTTTGTTATCATGTGTTGTATTGGTATTTCGTTATATAACTTTGAATTAATCTAACATAGAATAAAATATATAGCTAAATTAAATCTAAGCTGCATAACGAAACACCCCCAGAGCTTACGATTAAGAAAGTTAGTTTAAAATAATTGATCATACATTTGTATCTTTTCGTTTTTCTTATTTTTATAATTTAAAGCTGGAGCTTGAGATACAAAGGACTTTAAAACTATCTCTTCTGTAGTCCTATTTTTATTGAGGATGATAATTTTAGCCCACACATGTATGTTTTAAAAGTATCTCTTCTGTATATTAGCATTGCTAATGAGCCTTGAAATAAGTTTGCTTCGTCAGATGAGATTAGTACTTTCATGTCCGCGTAAAGCCGAGTTGTGGATTCGAACCTACGTTTTATTGGAACTAAGCATAAAAAATTAAATAACTTATTAGTTAATCACTTGGTTAGGCATGAAATTTAAGCTTATGAGATAGGATTTCTGTTGCCCCTTGTAGACTCTAGCATTGATAGAACTTTTCAGGTACAGTGTCGTGAATATACTGAGTATCCCCCATCAGGTTTAGAATTTAAAAAATTCTCAAAATTATCTTTTTTTTGTTTTGAAGCGTGACACCTGAATATATATAAATTAAAAAATCTGGTTAAAATATGTTAAAAACTATATCAAGTATTCAACAGGCTATTCAAAAGAATTATAACTTGAGCCTTGTAGACTCTGGCCTTGATACAACTTTTGCGGTAAAGTGTCGTAAGTATACTGAGTATCTCATCAGGTTTTGAAATTAAGAGATTCACAGAATAGTCTTTTTTTCCCCTGTTATTCAAGTACAATACCTGAATATAAATTAAGAATTCTGGTTACAATACGTTAAAAATTATATCAAGTTTTCGACGGGCCTTTCAAAAGAATTATAACGAGAAATATTTAATGAAATTTTTTTCTTAATTCCCAGTGACTAAGATATGTTACCTTTGATTTTTAGCAATGCTTATTTTCCCCATCTATTAAAACTTTTTAAATTATTTTTATGCATCACATCAAATATCCCTGTAACTCGACATAACTTTAAAACAGGTATACTTCGAGTAAACTTTTACTTAATTAATGTGTTTCAAGAAATGTTTCACTTCTAGTTATTAAAATAAGTTTTCAGTTTCGATAGCCTGTTATGTTTACGATATCAAAAGTACTTTTTCAACAATACGCACAACAACTTTTCTCCTATCTTAAAAACTTGCTTTTAACAAAGAAAAATTGCTCCGCACAGCAAAGATATTTTAATGGGAAAAAAGTATGATTCAGTTTGAGTTGAGAAAAAGAAGCAATTAAATTATTATTTTGTAGAGGTTAAGTATCACTTTTGAAATTCTAATAAGCAGAGCGTATGTGTTTTTAAGTAAAATATTTCTTGTTAACAAGGTGTTGCCTAATTCTGATTTTAAACTTTCAAAAAATAATTTAGATAGAGCAACATATTTCTTAAAACTTTTGATTAGATTTCTTTTACTTCAAACAAGTAATTAGTGCTTCTCTATACAAACTGGTTTTACAGAGATAATAAATGTAACTTTTAAGTTTTCCTTTGCTTAAAATTAAATTATTGCTTTGTTTAGCAAAATAACATTAATTCGAAATTTCTTGGTGCTTCCCTAGATATTTACTTGCTTTCGAAAATTCCGGTTCTGATTATTTTTTTTTCATTTGCAAATCGTTAGAATTTATTTTGACTTTGTGATATATAAGTTTTTGTTAACTACAGTGCTTCATCAAACTTCTAATTGAATAAAAATATCGTGAAATGGAATAAAATTAATTATAAAATATTATTTTGATTCTCTCTCTGTGTGTGTGTGTTCGTAGTCTTTTGTGCAAAAAAATCTTATATTCGTAAATAATGCTTAAAAAAATTGTTATGTACAGTCTGGGGCTGCTTCATATCTGCTTACTTTGTTTTCTCTTATCGGCCCATACGTTTATTAATAGCAGAATTATTTTCAGATATTCAAATATGGAATTTTTATTAATTTTTTGAATATCTTAGTTAGTTTTAAAGAATAAGGATTTTTTAACAAAATAATTTTTGTAGGTAATATTAAACAATGAAAAATATTTTAATTGTTTAAATTCTAAGACCTCAACTTATTTTAAATGAGCGAACGAGCGGTAATGGCGGACATTGTTTTCATCGAATCATCGGATTGAGTCCTGGTGCGAGTTAAAAACCCTCATATACTGAGGCTGATGCCCATTTAGTTTGTCAAAGATGAGAGTCCTCGTACTGCAGCGTTTCTGAAACTTTGGTCCGCGCCGCCTAGGGAGGCGGGATAACTCTGCGAGGGGGGCGCGAGCACATTAAAAAGTCGTAAGAAAAAGATTATTTTTTAAAAAAACTACTAATTTTCTGAAGGTAAATAAACAAAATACAATCTAAAACAACAAAAAATAAACATTTACTCTGATATAATACACTTATATAAATGCATCAATACTGCACAATGTAGTTCATAATCAATTTAAAAATACTATAAAAACAAGTTTAATAATTATCAGTAATCCCATGGGCTTGTCATATCCAAAACTATATGCAAAAATTAATATTTATTTTGATAATTTGTAGGGTTTATAATTAATTCTTTAACTGCCGATAAAAAGTGATTCGATTTGCTCCCCAATGCCATTGTTTTGCACGTATGTGGTATTGGAGGGGGGGGAGGAGAAAGAGGAATAATTCTCTGAAATAAGTAAATCCTTCGCAAATACTGTCAAGGTCCTTTTATTGTAATCCAAAGCCTTCGGAATAATTTTATGGATAAGAATGCTCAGAAAAGATAGTACTTCGGGAAAACGTATATATACGTCCTGACAATCAAACTTTGGGTGAGCGAGGCGTGTATATATACCGATGGCACTTAATAGGTTAAAATCCTGTAGGTTTTGCGTCACAGTATTATTGAATTTAATACATTGTTAATGGTGGGAGACGTGATGAAAATTATGATTGAATTTTGGGTCACAAATATTGAAAGTTTGAAAAGCCCTGTTGTATTGGCATCATGCGGTGGCTGGTTTTCTCTTCGACATTTAACCGAAGTAAAAAATTACGAGATTCGTTACTAAAAGCAAGTTTGTTATTTCAGAATGTGTTGTTAACAAGCAATCAATTATTTTTGAATAGTTGAAATCTTACTTAAAAATTAAAATGTGATCAGATCCTAAAATCAAATAGAAATATTATGGAATAAAAATGTGCCTTACAAAAGTGAAAACTAATTTTATAATCATAAATGACGGAATCTCTACTTAATGACTTATTTACATTTATAGCAATTGTTATTGGTCAATTCTTATTAATTTTTGAAGTTAATTAAAAAACTACTTTGTGCATAATTGATTCAAGAATGTCGCTAAGTAAATACTGTGGTTTAATACTAATTATATTATGATTTTTACTTTTTTTCTTTTTCAAATTTTGAGCTTTTAACTAAATGTTTCTAAAACCCTTTTATTTTCTTAATAAAAATATATTCTATTTACGCAAATCTAAAATACAGTTATAAAATACCAGTATAATATGTTACAATTTGATCCGTATACTTTCGTATTAATGTTAGTATAGTTTGCATGATTGCAATTTAACTTTATAAAATATACGATTACGAATTTCTGGTAGTAATATGATATATATCATTTCATTTAATTTTATTCTTGCACATTTATTTCAAATATTTGATATTTCTCACAAAACACAAAATTATTTTTAAATATTAATTTAGAAAGAATTTATTATGCAATTCTTTGTAAAATAAATTAAAGGTTAATTAATTTCTGTACGAATGCCGCACATAATTTCGTTTCTCGGAAAAATTTTATTTTAAAAATTCGAAAGAAGGATTTTACTAAGAAAATATGTACATATTTTTATATATTAAGGTACGTAATGTACTTTAAATTGATAGGTTTTTTTTCAAATGGGGATGCGGATTGATAATTTTATATATAATTGCGGATATAGTACATTTTTCGGTAGCTGGTATTACTTTTTAGTATGGCAGCATATATGTGGATACCAATTGCCACAATGTAATTTTGACAAATTATTTACTTAAATATTTTTAAGTTAAAATACTTGTTAAAGTGCAGATTTAAATATAATTAATTGATGTAAATAAAACATTTGAAATGCAGCACTTATCTCCTGTGTTTGTCCTATGCAGTGAGATAGGTCAGGGGTCGGCAAACTTTCAAATGAGAGCCAATTTGTAAGTGAAAAAGACAATTAAATGATCAAAGAGCCTAAAAAAGATAGACTAAGTTATTTAAATACATAGGCTTGCGGAGGAGGGAAGGAGGTTCCGATAGCTGTCGCGATCATGTTTCTCATGCTTCAAATAATTTTTTTCATAATTTTCAATTACAATTTTATTTAGTAATATTTTACATTTTTTCCAAAACTAAAAACTATGTGAAGATATTTTTATTTCTGTGGCTCATTGCAAGAATAACCATTGGAAAATTTCACAATGCTATCAATTTAAACTCCAAACTTCGTGAGATGAATTTTGTACCAATACGAGTAATACCATAAGTGAATTCTAAAATTTCAATTTTACGTTAATAATTAAAATTGATTTTGGTTATTTTTACATACAAAAGCCATTTCAAAGCTTTTTGTATTGACCTTAAAGCTTGTCATAAAATATGGAATATGTTTTTGTCATTTCTGTTAAGGTTTAAAGTGCATCTCTCTTGCGCCCTATCATGAGTACTCTCAAACTCATGCAAATAAGTAAACATTGCTGGAAATTATTTTTAAGGTATGTCTTCTCATGGCGGCATTTTACCAATAAATTGTTCTTTGACTGCTTTAGGTCAAATTCTAATATTTTCGCTGATTCTCAAAAGTGTTATTAATGGAAAAAAATGATACAAAAGCATTTATCTTAAGCCAGTCATTAATGATTAAATGCAGCGACGCACACAAGGGGGGGGGGGGAATCCCGCGTCCGGACCCCCTCCAAAGCCTTTGATTTTTTTCCGACTGATTATGATTCTATGTTTATAGTACGCAAAATGTAATAAAGTTTATTAGTTAATGCTAATTATTCGTACAATAATTAATTTTTTCCTGTTTTTGTTCCCGAAAATCGGCAAAATCAAAAGATTATGTTTGGCGGCGTGATGGAGCATGATACGAGAATGGTGGACTTTCGACCCTGCAGTCCCCCCCCTTGAAAAATTCCTGTTTGCGCCTCTGATTAAAAGTATATACGAATACTGGTAAATTTTTTCACTATCTCATTATGAAGAAAAAAGAAAAAAACAAGTAATATAAAAAAAAATTTTAAGTCAATTCCTACTTAGATCAACAAAGAAAAATTTTATTTTAGCTACTCTTTATTAAATAGTTACAATTAATATAAATACGTATATGCATATGATAGAATCACAGCAATAAGCGGTAATTAATTTTTATTAATTTTCATTTAAGTATCGTATTATCATCCAAAACAATCGTGTATATAAAATTTCAATTCAACTGAATGCTTTAAAACATGAGAAAAAACCTTTTCATGTTTTGACATGTCACCAAAATGGTCGCTAAGTCGTCAAAAATTATGCCAACGTGGCTGTGTATTTGTAATTCTTTAAATAATTAGTTTTAATCAATTAATTTTTATTAATTATAATTAAATTATATTGTATTGTCATCCAAAATAATCATGTGCATAAAATTTCAGCTCAATTGAGTGCTTTAAAATGTATTTTATAACGATTAAAATTATTAAATAAGTAAATAAAGAAATAATTAGAGAGCGTGAGCTAATAGTAGGAATTGAAAAAAGGAAACAATTTTAATAGACATAATTTTTTTTAAAAAATAATACTTATAGAAGCTGAAGTCTGAAGAGCCACAACCGTCTATGCAAAGAAAAGCATGCGCGTGCGGCTGTCGATTCTTGGTTTACTCACGCATGACATAAGTGAAAGAGGTCGCATTCGCTTCTTACTGTTGTTTGTAATTTAATTATCGCAAACTTACACTTCAGTATAAATGTCCGTTTCATCGCGTAAGCAATATATTTCTCAAGATTAAGATATAACCTTTAAGACAATCACCCGATAAACCCGCAAAACGTAAAATGATCTCCATAATTATTCCTGACAGATCCAAACGCCCCTTTCAATCCAAATATCTAATCATTTCATTCGGTGTGATGCGCACATGAAACCGAAAAATTTCCATAATTTTAAAGAAATACCCCCATCGAAGATGTTCCAACACTAATGCTTACAACCCGCGAAGCCGTCTGCGCGCTTAGCGTCCAAATTAATTTTCGGTTGGTCGTCACTCTACATAGTATTCCTAACCACTTACACAACAAGAGCCCTCCAGAGTGATGAGGGGCCTGATAGTCTGTGACGCGCCACCTCAAAATATTACACTTCCCTTCCACCCGCTTCTCTGTTTGCGTAATCGAATTACTACGCAACCCAGGAGAGGGTGAAAATGATTAAATTTGCGGCCAGCCTCGAAATGGGGGGCGCCACCCCCTCTTTCATATATCTACTTTGAAGGGGCGCCCCTCTGCATTTTATGTACGCTGGTAGAACAGAGGAACAGTGATGGAGAATTTCTAAATTGCTGTCGACATTGTTTCACCCTCAAGCAAGGGCCTGTTTGGATTTACGTGTTAGCCAGAGAGGGGGGAATGCAGAGATGTCTTCGATAGATCGGATCGAATCGCCAGAAATCCCTGTAGCGTCGGTTTTTAGTGCCGCCAATATATCATTCTAGAGCTTAACATTTGGGCAATAACTGCTGCGCCCCCACGCTGCTCTGGAACTGTGAGTAATCTAAAGAAAACACGTGATTCTCAAAACTTACGAGTTCTTATTATCTTTCGCATCATAAAGTTTGATGTAGAGATTTCTTCAGTGGAAAAGATTAAGCGTAACTTTCAATTTTAGGTTTGATGTATTCTTTTATTTTTTTTTTCTTATCGGTGAACGTACACAATGAAAAAGGGACGTGGTCAGAAATGCATAACTTATTTCTCTTTTATGGAGATGAATGCTGGATGCCCTTTTTTCTTGACAGTAGTTTTGTTTCTGCAAGACCGATTCCTTTATATTAATATAAAACAGACACAAAATAATACTTATGTATTATTTATTAGTGTTCTTAAAACGTTACTTTTCACATCTTTAGGTGAAGAAATAACATCAGAATTTTGTCAATATTTTGAAATATTTAAGACAAGGTTACGATTTATTTCGATAGGATTATAATTCAACAAACTTTAAATTTTAATGTAAGCACACTCTATCCATTCTTCATACACACAGTATACCCCGAATTTACGGTGGGGTTGAGTAAATCGGGGTATAATTTCGCATATGAATAGACATAAATTATTTTTAGTTAGGAATAATTTAGAAATTTAGGAATAATTTAATAATAATTTAGAAAAAAAATGTTTAATAAAATCTTGGATAACATAAATACAAAATCTCAAACCCATCTTATTTTGATGTGTGTATAAGGTTTCATAAAATCTACCAAATATTCTGCAGGCTCAAAGATTTTTTTCCCTTCCGCGGAACTTCTTGTAGCATGCTAATAATATTTTTATTCCTTGGTAGTTGAAAAAATGCGCTCTTCGTTGGAGTATGTATTTTCTAAAATTTGTATGTGTGTGTAACCTTTTTTCAATTAAACTGAGATCTTCTATAAAATTACCAACCACCATTCGATCTTCTGATTAATCTGGGTCTAAAGATTTAAGTTCTTCAATGTCTCGCTCTTGCTCACATGTTTCTATGAGCTCATTCATTGTCAGCTCCTGATTGTGAGAATCCAGCAGTTCTTGAACACCATCACTATGTGAAGTTGCCCCCCTCGGGTGTCCTTCTCCTTGATTATCAGCGTGAGCTAGAGGTGTAGGAATAACGAAAGAACTAGAAGTTGCCATGATCTTAATTTTACTTTATTTAGATCTTAAAACTTAAACATTTAACAGATTAGATAATAATAATATATGTGAGAGAATCTACGGTGGTTAAACACACAATATATATATATATATATATATATATTACCGAAATAACGTAACCCGGACCACTATCAATAACTAACTCGCCTAAACTCAATTCCAATACTATCACAGATCCCAATATCAATCCTACACTAAATTTCGATCACCCGATCCAACCCTACTGGAAGTTGCGTATATACTGGAGTGCAATGTGGTGTGCACCTTGACCTAATGGCTCTATGTCAGGAATAACTTCTGTTAGCTGTCACTTAATCTTTCTCGAACCTCTTCACGTTTGAATCATTGGTTATCATAACATTCATCAAATTGCCACCTCGCTTACTCTAACTTCTGATATTTAAAAGCTTCCTAATTTGCATCTTTCCTTCACTCTTCACTTCTTGGGTTTGGTTGGGAAAAAAAATGTCATTAATTCTGGCTCCAAAGAACCCAAAGGACGTGTTAATGAAAAGATACGTGAGCCCATCACAATTATACATTTCTAAATTTATTTGCCTGGCAAGATCGACAACTTCTTCAAGCCCATTACCAATTTCATCAGGCTCTGGCGCTGATTCCGCTCAGTGGCAAAGATGGGGCAAAAAGAACGAACCGACGAGATTTGAAAATGGCGTAGCTCCGAATACACGTAAGTCGAGCTATTGCTGTACTTCCAATGATTTTTTTTAAATTACAGAAATACAAGCAAATATGAAAAATTTGGAAACTGAAGTCCATTAGTAATGGCAAAATTAATTTTGAAGTTAATTTTACTCAATGTTTATCTGATATTCAAATAATGAGTGTGTGTTTATAAACGTCGCACTAAAAGCAAAGCAAGGATATTGATGGAATGCCCAAAATAACCGAATTAACCCGAAAGAATTTAAAATTAAGTACCGGTCTCTTGGGAAAACAATCACCCCTATATTCAGCCATGACGGACCTCGTAATTTCGAACCGCGCTCAAGTGACCAGGACGATACCTGCGTCAGCACCTCCTTCTCATAACTTCCAAATCTCTCCAAAATGAGGACTTTGAGCCTTGGCATAACTATCGGGCATCAGCCCCTCTACATCTCGTATCTTCAGTAGCATCAGGACTCGAATCCGTGGTTCGACAGCGTCGGTCACAAGTCCATAACCATGACCGCTAGTCTACTGCGGCCCCACATCCAAACCATAAGAAAAACGTTTAAAAATTGGGGATATAAAACAATGTTATTCATCCTAAATTGAATCTTAGTCTTTTCTTGCTATTTTGTATTAGGTAGCCACGAGGATGAATTTAATAAGAAAATACGAATATTGCTTGAAGTAATAAAAACAAAAACACAAAACGCTGCGTTATAAAAGCGAAACAAAAAACAACTTTTTTTTCTATTGAATTGATTGGTATCTAAATCAATTGAAGTATGATTAAAATTTTAATTTTTTTTTATTATATTTATTATTATAAATTATTCATTATATAAATATTATTATATTTTATTTATTTATTTTTTAATATATTATTTCTATAGCTCCAGAAAATTTTTTTGTTGACTGTGCGAAAAAGGAGAGATGCTGAACCAGTTTTATTCGTATCCCTAGGAAAGCTAAGAAAACAGGATTTTTTTCATCAATGAAAGAAAATAGGAATGATATCTAACGAAAACACACAAAAACTAATTTGAATTGAGAACGGAAGATTTGCATATATATATGAGATTTATTTAATCAGAGAAATATTTCAACAATTGAAATTGAATATAAACATAATATGCATGCTAAGACAAAATATACAGATATATACAAGAACAAAGATATATATATTTTCTCTTAATAAAACTAATCTATAGCATGATTGAATATAAAAATAATAAATCATACAGACATTCATAGAATATTAATGAGTTCAAGGGAAGTACAGAAATATAATCTTAACATAGAGAATAAAACAAAACTTAATAACACTTTCATTTTTCATTACACAACACGACAGTGATAAACCAACTAATATTAATCCATGAACAGGTGGTTGAATATTAGTGCTGATATTAGTTGAATTGATCTATCTCGTTAATTTTTACCAAATTCCCACCCATTTAATTTAAAAAGTCATATTATTTTGTAACTGTTTACCCCAATGTTGTCTCCTTCGAGAAAGGACCACTTTGTAATGGAAAAAATTGTGTTGGGTAATCCAATTGAAATGAAAGCAAAACAAATGGATTCTTCTGGCTTGGTAAAATCCATTTAAAGTTTATTCACACAATGACGTGTGCATACATGAGCAATAGTAATAAGCAGGTTCTTTATACCAGTGATATCCAATCCCCAGGTCGCTGACCGGTATTGGTCCATGGATCAAATGATACAGGTCGCTCAATGAACATTAAATTATTTCTATTTTATTTACTGTGGTGTATTTCTCTCTTATTTGTGTGACTTTCCATGGAAATCACTTTATATTCCATGCGTTATATATATATTTATCTATAAATCACTTCATATTCATATCTATTCTTTAAATTCATATTTCCACTACATTTTTTATATTTTATTCCCAAGGTGTATTTAAATACATATTAAAATTAAAATTATTAAAAGAAAACAATCCAAAATCTTAACAATAAACTTCCGACCCTCAGCGGGCCGCAAAATTATTAATATCAAACACTGACCGGTCCATGGCGTTAAAAAGGTTGGGAAGCACTGCTCTATTCTACATAAAGAACTTGAATTATATTTAAAGAGTGACGAAATCTTATTATAAAAGTATAATCAGAATTTATTTGTGAAAAAAAATTTCGCCATTTAAAGACAAAATTTAACAGGCATTGAAAATATTATTAAGATATTCAGCATGAAAACAATAATTAAATTGTAAACCGGAATCGACTTTTAAATGTTCCATTCTTAAACAAGGCACTATTTTGAACACATTTCATGTGGCTGCAGTAGCCAAGAGGTCATGGTCACAATGAGTCGAGAATTTTAGTCCCGATACCGCTAAATACCAGTCGTATAAAAGGGCCGATGCACGTTAAATCTGCCGTGACACAAATTCGTCAGGATTTGTCTTGATAGAGAGGTTTCAAGAGTGAGATGCCAGCTCAGGTGTCATTTTCGTCATTTGACCGAGGTTTAAAATTACGAGGCATATCGCCAATAGCCCTCTCAATGCGTTAGAGTGTGAAGTTAATAAGAAGTTAAGAAATTAAATCGAACACATTTCACAATGCATTTAAAAGTTCAGAAACTTAAAACAATTCATGCAACTTCATGGAATAATATAAATCTAGCGGAATGTGATGGTATAAAACAGGATACCACACATAACGTTTTTCAAAAGGAAAAGAAAAAATGTACAATTCAGGTTTCTTTCGATAAATGTTTAAGAAAAACATCCAATATTATTGAAGCAATGGCGTAACGTACACCCCCGCAACCCCCACGTTGCGAGGGGTTAGGGATTTTATGGGGCCCAAAACCAGACTCATGTATTTGGACTTGGGGCCCAAAATCTGACTTTGCAGAAGGCTCTAATATTCTCCATTACGCCAGTATATTCAAGAAATAACTATATTTATTTATATGCTATATATAACATCCCATTATTAGCATTAAAAATAAGTAATTCCAAAAACAATTGTTTTTAAATATTATTTCAAATGGGTTTTAAATATATAAAAAAAATAGGGTAATACCTCATTAAAATATTTTTAAAAAAATGTTCTGATGTTTTTAAAGAAATACTCTTCTACATTAAAAAAAAATACTAGGAACTGATTATATACGAAAGTCGAGGATCGGAGTGATAATTTAGAAATTTTTTTCATCCATTAATTTTGTCAAATGAAAGTGAACTGACATTGATGTTGTGTTTAATATAAATCTAGCGGTAATATAATGCTAAATCAGAATGATAAGCGAAAGGTGGTGTCTTTAAGACCTAACTCAAGTGCTTTCATACAAAATAACTGCATTATTTACCCTCTAAGATCTTTTTTCACACCCATTTCGTTTACTGAAAACTTTTAAGCTTGTATTTTTCAAAACTTAAGAAATTTTCAACGGGATGAAAGGGGAAAGGAGGAAATGCGATACGTTGGTTCTCCTTCCTGCCTGAAGCCTCAGGTGAATTCAAAACAACGAAGTGAAATTAAAATGAAAAATAGCAAGTTCCGAAAAACTACTTCGGTCACCGCCTCAGCTTTTCCACTCAAAGAATGCAGAATGCGAGTTTTTCGAAAAAAAAAGAAAGAAAAATTTTCATCAATCGTTCAAGATCGAATTGAAAACGGTTGAATTTGAGGAGTGCGCGGAACTCCCAGACCTATTCACCAGATTCCCACAACAATCTGAACGAAATGGGTAAGTGGGAGATGCAGTGACTTAAGTCAGCTTATACAATAGATCTTTAAACTCCTGTATGGGCCGGAGTTTTTTTCTGTTGGAAAAACGTCAGTTTTGTTAAACTTGCCCGAGATTATCCTGTAAGGATTAAAAGTGTCATGGTTTTATTTCATACAAATCAAACACTAACATTGTCTTGTACAATTGATTGTATGCTTGTATGGAATAAAATACTCATATAAGGTTTAACAGTATAAGAAGTATTATCCATATTATCAGTAAGAAGATATAAATGGTATTTTCAATCTATGAGATGTTTATTATTATGTGAGAAATATTTAAAAAATTTAAGTTATATATATATATATCATGTATTGGAGTAATTTTTAAAGATTGACAGGAGAAATGTAAAATGCAGCCGTTTATCATATCATATTTTATTTCAATGTTAAGCAAAACAGTCCATACTCCAAGCCATGGCAGAGACGAGTCCGATTTCAGCGTCGATCAGGAGCTAGTGCGTTGTTCTTCCACATATTTTCAGTAAGTCATCCGAAGTAAAAGTCAAAGTACTTATGCGGGAGGTGGGTTGAGTGGTTCTAGTAGGAAGTTTACCCCAACAGACATATGAAGGGCTGGGGATTCATCACATATATATAATATATAGGCTGTCCCAAGATTATTGGGACAAACTTTTAAGAAGAGTTAGGGGACATCAAAGTATTCAAATTTGCATAGCGACCCATAGTCAGAAACGTTATGGGAAAGTAGTCTGGCAGGTAGACGTAACGAAGCGAGACACAAGACTGAGATTATCTGAAATATTTATTGGTCATGTGCTGAGACACTACTCCTTGAAGTTGGGATGGGTGAATGCCTTTTCATTGCAAAGCACGACGAACACTATTCCTATTGCAGCAGTGACGGTACGTACGCTGTTACATCCTTTAGAACGTCTTCCAACACATTATGTTAACTGCTGGGAGTCCCAGTCACTCTTGGCCCACCCACACTATACCTATTATCTCGTAATGATCCACATTCACGCTATTTGGGATGCAAATTAAGAGTAGTAAATATCCATTGATCTGGAGCATCTTCCTGTGGTTACCTTTCGCAATACAATCTTTCTGCTACTAGTGCATTTCGTTTTGCCAATCCATAAATTAGGTGCATATCTGCCAGTTCGGTATTCGCAGAATGCTCCATACTCCTCTGCGGACAATGACAGCTCAAATGACTGTGGTAATACAAGTCTGCTTCCTCCAATGCTGTTTCCCCCAATGTTTCCGACCTTGATTTGTAATACAAATCTAAATCCTTGTGATTCTCACCCCCTACCTCCCCATAAAGTTTGTCCTAATAATTCTGGGGCACTGTATATATATATATATATATATATATATATGATGGTATTTATTTTGGTCACATGGAATGATGTAGTCGTGGTAATCCAAACTCTAGTTTTTTTTTTAAACCAATTATCATTTATTAACATAAGGTGAGTATTTCAGTGTGCACGTCACTCAAGAGTAAAAATACAAGAGAAGGAATTATTCAATTTCCACAATTTTATATATAAGGGAAAACAGGAATAAACGTAATATAAAAAATATAATCAAGGTATCAAGTGAAATATAAGTTACATTTTTTTTTTAGGAATTACATCAGTGCTTAGAGAAAAGTTTAAACCAGTTAATAAAGCACTTGTAAGCCATTACGGTATTTAATTACTTGAAATCGTCAATAAATTTGTCAAAAATTCTAGGTCTAATCTTTTTAACTAGTAATCACTAATAAATCTATCAAAATAATATTTTAATCTTTTAAAGAAAGATGAAATGGGGCGTGTTTCGAAACAGAGTGCTCGGATTTATGAATTGAATTTTATAAATAAATAAAATTCTAATTTAGTAAATATTAGTTTAAGTATAGTTAAGTAACACACACACACATATATATATATATATATATTGAGAGAGAGAAGGTAGATAAAGAGTGAGAGAATTTTCGTTTAAATATTATCAAAAAGTTAAAATAATAAAGAGAAATGTTACCCTTGTTTTAATTATTGTCAACCCAATTTACTCCAATAATAGCTAATTTCCCCATCCAGCTGTTATTGAAGTAACTGATGTTTTTAAAGTATTAATAAGCTATAAAAATAGTCTGACAATATATTATTTGAGTTTAATTTATTCGAATATTTTTTATAATTATTCCATTAATTTCAGCTTCCTGATTGAAATCATAAAACGGTTTCGTAAATATCAGTAAGCTTTATTAATTTTTTATTTATGCAATGCAATGCTTTAAGAATTAAAAAAATGAACTGCACACCTGAGAAAATAACTTAGAAAAAGTGATTATAAAATACATAAATCATATTCTTTGAGAAACGTCTTATTATACTTTTAAAAATGTATTATGAATTTGTGAATGAAATGAATTTGTTCAAAAAATGCATATTCATTAAATAGAAATAGTTTGTAAAGTTCAGTTTAAATTATGTTATACATTTTTTTGTATTCAATATATAGTCATGCGAAAAACAGAATGAACTCAAAAAGAAAATTTTTAAACAAAGGAAAAAATTTATTTTAAAAATTGACTTTTTTTTATTGTTTTTGAATCAGAATTTATTCGAATACAGCAACTGTACGATATAAGAACAGGATTTACGCTCTTAAAAAGAAAAAAAAGCATTTTATTGGTGAAAAGGAGCTTTTTCATAAAACTAAAATTCTATTACAGAGACAAGACTTTTCAAGGAAAGTTTTTAATCCTTCGAATTAATCATTCGTCGTTACGCATGAATTTATTATATATAAAAAGAGGAATTCAGAATATTTTTTTTTCTTCTTCAAGAATCAAGTTCATTTCTATTAATAGTTCAAAAATATTTGTAATTTTCCGAATAATCAAAATTTAAGTTTGAAATATTTTCTTTTTCATATTTTTGTAACTTAGCAAAGCAATTTTTTCAAAATTGATATGAACTTTCATAAAATGTATCTGATTTTTTTAGAATAAAATTTGACTTTTATCAGTGCTTTATTCCAAAAATTTTCATTATCAGACAAGTATTACTAAAATAAATATTATCGACAAACATGAATTATTATTATTTAGACAAATATGAATATATTATTTTATGAATAACTCTATTTTATTTTGCATTTGAAAGAGTTTTCAACTAACTCAATTAAAAACTTTTATGTTAATGAATTAGTTTCAGAATCTATTTATATTGAAAGTAGAATCTACATTAAAAGGAAGTTGTTTTAAAAAATGCCAGAAGTAAAAGAAAAAAAGAATCGTATTAATATACACATAATTAGCGGAAATACATTCATCATACATAAATTATCAGGCTTATCATTGGGGTTTACAAACCATAGGTACAAGACCCAATAATATCAAAATATTTTACGAAATTGATAAAGATTTTTTTTAAACGTTTTTCAGCTGAAGAGCCTATTGTAAATAGATAAATCAAAAGAATTCATAAACATGAATAGAAAAGCAACAAAATAATTATCTATCTACGTTCGAGTGCAAACATAAGAACATTTGTAAATAATGTATGTTTTTACCAAAAAAAAAATAATTGAACCAAAGGTATTTATTACACCTCAGAAGAATTGTACAATATTTCAGAATCGAATGTGTAAGTGTACATGTGCGTAGAGACTGAGCAGGGGATATAATTTCAAAAACGGTTGTCGGTGATTTGGGTGTATGTAATCCTTCAAAACATTCGCCACTTTTATGGTAAATTTTGGTTAAATTTTACAAGGTACCAGACAAAATGAGTAGCTACGAACAATTTATGGATTAAGATGGACAATTGCTGGTAGATTGGAGGCAGGATGATTACAAGCTCATTTAACGCTGGCGTCATCTTCAGTTTGTGGAAACAACTTCTTGACACTGGATCCATACCAAAATCTGTATACAAAGTCTACTAAGATTCACTATGATAATGTCTACTATAGCTTCACTCCTATCACGTGAGTTGTATGCCACCACTTGAACCCGATTTTCGTGGTCTATAGTTATCCGAAGGCTTCAGGAAAGAAGACAATACTCCAGATCACTTGTTGTTTGCTTCTTGATGGCTGCAGCTCACAAGAGAATGCATTAAGTATAGTACAAATAACATATTCCTTCAACCAGGCTTTTGTGGAAAAAAGAGCTTTTAAAATACTAGTCCAGATTTAGCCTGGAGACGGTATCAGCCATTCTCATTGGGAAAAAGGATAATTACGATAGTGGTCTGGGTAGTCTTTATGATGGACCACCCCTGCTCTCTGCAAGTATTTGAAAATGGCTCGTTGATTACTATGTGTATTGTAAGAAACTCTTAGAGCCGCGTGTTCGAAATTTTAGAATAGCAGTTAGACTTCTTCCTATTAATGAGCAATGGCGTTTTACACGTCAGGAGAATATGGCACAGCTACCCTGTACTTCTTCAGACATGTGTTTGTTGGTCATTGAAAGTGGAACGAGTCCCTAAATTCCAGGTTGAATGCCTTCGACACTCTAATAACTCATGTCGATGAAGGGAAGTCGGCGCAATGGCCTTCACAACCTCAGACCCTTTTCGCCGAGGTTATTGATAAGGAATTATTGAGGGTTATGAATACCCAGTAGACGATCCCTCCGTTCTCGTGTTCTGTTATCGCTCTCGGTCATTTCTGACCTTTTTGATGCTTGGTAATGCCATTTTTCATCTATTCTTGCCAGCATCATTGATATTTGGTTTTGAGCATAGCTTCAAACCAATGGAGCAATCCAACGATTTATGTACCCTGTTTCCTTTTAAATAATTGAACTTACTGTCTCAGTTGGTAACATTTGCTTACACTGTTCATGACTCTGTTTTGAGAAGCATTGGTTTAGTCTTCGAGAATCGACAGAGCCATATTCACGTAGAATTTATGAATTAGCATTAGAATACCCTCTGATGTATGTGCCATCCGCATGCTCCGTAAGGGTAATAATTTGTACATTTGATCGTAAAGTAGCTCAGATATTGTCACGTCACTTGACCATGGTTCAAAATTACAAGGTCCGTCACCAATAGCCTTAGTGTAGCTTCAGAGTGCGATGTAAATGCAAAAATAATTAATTGATAGTAAGGTATGCATAATGTTTTTATGATTACACTTATTTAAATTTAAAATGTCTTGCTTGATTTTTTTTTCTTTTTTCACTTTTAGCATCATTTTTTTAAGTGTACAAGGTGTGTCTATTAAATAACGAGACTACAGAAGTAAGCATGTCCCTAACACTAGCGACAGACGGCTGTTTAGCTTGAAGTCTTCTCCTCAGAATGCAGGGCCTCTCGCTTCTGTAAACTAATCCGTATAGCCATAGTCTTCTTTCGCGTTAGAGTTTCTTGTTCGGCCGGAAAGAAGATAGGTGTAATATTAGAGCAACAAATTGTCGGGAAGTTTCACATGAAACTTGGAGAAATCGCTACTGAAACTTATAATTTATTAAAAGATGTGTATGGCAATGAAAGTTTATCCCATGCACGTATTTTTGAATGTTTTAAGTGTTATCAAAGTAGCGGACAAGATGTTGAAAATGATTCACGTCTGGATCGCTTTTCCAAACCAAAAACGGATGACAATATTGAAAAAATCAGTGATTTGGATTGATTTGATCACCGCTTATGTACTCGTGCAATTGCTGAGACTGTAGGAATTCACAAAGAATCAGTAAAGCAACAATTTTGGCATGTAAAAAATGTGTGCCAAAATTGTGCATAAAATTCTCACATTTGAAAGCAAAAAGCTTGCAAAAATGTTTGCACTCACACTTTGAATACCATTGAAAGTGATCCAACAGTATTGAAAAGCATAAAAATGTGTAGCAAATAGTGGTTTTTTTACTTATGACCATGAAACAAAGTACAAATATATGCCTTGAAGGAGCGTATCTACTGAGAGCCAAAAAAGCTCGAATGAACAAATCAAAATTCAAAGCAATAATGATAATTTTTTTTGATATTCATGGGATTGTGCACCTTCACTGGGTTTCTGAGGTTAAACTATTGATCAACATTACTACCTTCACACTTTCTAGATGAGCTCCGTTGAAGAATAAGAAGGAAATGACCCATACTTAATAAAGACAAGTCATGAGGATATTGTCTGGATTTTACATTTTATGCAGGCTGTAAGGTTGATGCGTGCGTCTTTCATTTATGAAACATTAATACCATATATTTCCGTGTATAAGCCAAGAATATTTTGAACTTTTTTTTGTTTTTTTTTTTTAATCTTAAGTAAGTGCGTTGGCTTATATACATATCGGCTAATTTCAGAAAAAAAGTTAGCTTAAGATTAACATTTTTTTTTTAAATTTCCGCAAGCCATTTTAATCGTTTAATGTTTTGGGTGTTTTGAATGTAACTTTTACTAAAAAAAAAAGAATAAAATTTACATAAATCCTTTAAAGTTAATATCCCAATTTCCAAATCATTCGTAAAATTCCTCTTTTTATTTTTAGGGAGTATGAACCTACACGTTGAAGTTAGTGGTATATGAATTACTTTTCCCCACTCATTTTTCGAATCAAACAAGAAAAAAAAAAGCTCTTAAGGAAATTAAGGTATCCGACTACGTTCGGAACCGTGATTTTAAAAAAGCGCATAAATGGATAATTTTCATGATATTTAGTGTCACTTAGATTATAATACATGTATAAAATTGTTTTAAGGACATTATGACAAAAAAAAAATATTTAAATACAATATTTCGGCAAAAAAGTAACTTAGAATAACCTTTTTTTCAAAATGTTTTCCTTTTGTCAAAAATGCTTCTATTATAATAATATTTTGCCTGTATATAGCTCAGATTAGTGTATAGAGGTTCAACTATGATGTTTGAAAAATTCACATAATTTTCAGAGTTACAACCCATTAAAATAATTATCTGCGTTTTTTTTTCTTAAAATTTCTCCCCACTGTTGTCGTAAAACATGGATAAACCCACTTCTAAGTTATATATTTCAAAAATTCTAGTTGAGCCTCTGTACAGAGGTCTGAGCTATATACAGGCAAAATATTATTAAAATAGAAGTATTTTTCACAAAAGGAGAATATTTTGAAAATGGGTCCTTCTATGTTCATTTTTTATCAAAATATTGTACTTAAATAATTTTTTATTGTAATACTATTCTTAAAACAATTTTATATACATTTTCTAATCTAAGTGACACTAAATATGATAAATATTATCCATTTATACGCTTTTGCAAAATCACGGTTCCGAACGTAGTCGGATACCATAAGACTAACGAACACAGCTAGTGCACTAAATATCAAATTAACAGAAAAGTGTTAGCTTCAGATAGGGCTACCAGAAATAAAAATATCTTTGTTGTCGTCTAGCGTTTTTCTTTACAGCAGTTTGAATGGAAATCGCAGGATGTTTTTAAAAAAATTCGTCTTATATAGGGTTTTAAATTTTAAGCAAGTTATTGAAGAGAAAAAGCACTCTCGGCTTATATTCGGAAATATACGGTTAGAAATTTAATGCCTATTGATAAATACTCAATGAAGCTCTGTAGTATAACAAATAAAGTTACTGGATGCTTGAATTAAATTGCTGTATTTTGCTTTTTTAATGCACTTTAAGAGCATTACTTAGTACTTCTTAAAAGGATGAATAAAACAGAAATATGTAGTAACGAAATTACTCTTCTAAAGTAGAAAATAACTTTCTTGAATGTTTCAAAATTACATTAAGCTGGCAGTTCGTACAATATGTTCAGTTTTTTTCTTTTTTTACTCTCTGATCATTTTGTAAAGCCTTTAATAATGTCCTTAGATTTCATTATTTCAGCAATCACATATTCTTGAAACTATTTCATTTTTCACTTTTGTGTATTCACATCGTATCTTTTAACTTTTACTTAATTTGAAATATTAAGAATATCAAACTTTTGTACCTCTTCGAATAATATGAACTAAGTGCAAAAAAGGTAACACGAAAAATTTCATTATCTTGCTTAAATACTCAATTTGCAGCACTTTCAAATAGTGTTGGGATAGCTAAAAGCTTTTCTTATATATCGGAGTGTAAATATTGATTTTATCCATTTCGTCAAATTATAGAAATAAGCGTTATGTTAAATATGAACAACGTCGATAATTTTTAACTAATCATCTCTCATTCAGATTCGTTCTATGTACGTAGGAACACATTAAATCTTTCATTTTTATACTAATACAAAAAGCGGAGAGTTCTGCAATAAAATTAAAATATATGAATAAATTCTCCCTTACGCACTTTGTTCGTCTTTTATTAAAGTTACTTACAGAATAATGCTGCTTCTTGTTTTGAGCTGATAATGTTAACATATCTGAATCAGAAAGTTATATAATATTTAGTAGTACATTTTATTGTTTCATAAATTATTAAGCCGATGGGAATGTTAAGTTCAGTATTAATGGTAGATAAATTTTTGTATTTAATTTCAAGGTTAGTTCTATTTTTATAATTTTTATATAAATTATATCTTCAATTTATAATTTCTATTTTTAATGATTAACTATTCAATGATTGAGAAAAAAAATATATTTTCAACGGAATACAGTGTGTATATGTGCTTTTTTTAATAATACATTTTAATAAATAACAAAATAATTAATTAGAGCTTAGTGAGTAAATAAGAAATCGCATATAATTTGATACAAAGTTATTAGATCGTTTTAAATTCCTTGTTACTTTTTGTTTGTTTTGTCATACTTACCTTATACAGTCACTCAAAAAAGTATTGGGACACTTGGCGTGCATAACTGTAAGGCATTCATAAAAATACTTATTACATTAAAACAAAAACAAAATGAATTAAGTAATATTTTAACATTTGGTGTATAGTATATAAGAAAAATTTTATTCGCATTATAGAATTATAATTTGATCTAGCTTTTTAAATATAATTCAAAGGCCCACTAGAGTCAAAAAAGTTTTGGGACACTTTTGAAATGAGAAATTTAACAAATATACAGCGCATCAATAGAATTTAATTTCGCACTATTTTTTTAGACTAGAAGTTTAAACACAAATGTTTCAACAGATAAAATTATTTATAGAAAAAATGGCGAGAAACAAAGATATATCGGTTGATGTGAGAAATCTCGTAAAAAATCATTGGAAAGAGGGGAAGTCATTTCGCAGTATACGAAAAATATTGAAATTGAGTAAGTCTACTGTTTTTAACATCATTAACAGGTTCAAGAAAACAAATAGTGTTGAAAACAAGCAAAGATCAGGAAGTTCAAGGATATTTAATGAACGTGAAGAGAGGTGGATATTGTGTGTGTGTGTGTGTGAGAGAGAGAGAGAGACAAGTACACATTATAATCCAAGAACTAGTGCATTAAAAATGACTTTGCTATGTAAAAGTAGGTTCGGAAAATCAGTAAATCCTGAAACTGTCAGAAATGTTTTAAGAAAACATAAGTATCATGGCAGAGTACTTCAAAGAAAGCCCTACATCAGCAAAGCAAATAGACAAGCTAGGTTGGCATTTGCTAAAATGTATGTAGGGCAGCCAACAGAATATTGGGAAAATATAATTTTTGTTGATGAAAGCAAATATAACATTTTCGGATCGAATGGCAAGAAAAAGTTTGATAGAAATCAAATACAGCAATGCATGTCAAAAATTTACGACCTACTGTCAAATATGGAAGGGGTAACCAAATTGTCTGGGGCTTCATGGCAAGCTCTGGTTTCGGGAACTTACATTTTATTTATGGTATAATGAATAAATATGTCTATCTTGACATTCTCAAGCGAAATTTAAAGCAAAGTGCTAGCACAAGTTGGGAATCTCAGGGTATTTTAAATTGTACCAAGATAATGACCTGTGACATACTGCAGATATTTGAAAGTAATGGGTCGTCTACCACTGTCCTAAAGTTATTAAAACTCCTGCACAAAGTCCAGACCTTAATCCCATTGAACATGTGTGAGATTATTTGCATCAAAAACTATATGAGCACCAAATTTCGAACAAGCAGGAGAAAATATTTGGTCGAAGGTGGACCAAAATCGATATATCGTTTTGCAAAATATTGATCCAATCCATGCCAAATAGAGTTCGAGAGGTCATAAAAGGCAAGAGTGGCCCAACAAGATATTAATTTCTAAGAGTTTGAATTTTTTTTCTTAATTTATTGGGAAGCGTCCCAATACTTTTTTGAGCTTATTTTTTAACTCGATTTCTTTGATTTTCAATTTTAGCCGTAATTGCATTAATGTATGAGTTCTGTTCAAGTTATTATTATTTGTATGTAACAAAATAACGTTTACTTCTTTTTTTTTCTTTTTGGTTTCATTTGTATGTTTAAGTAAAATATTACGATAAAAATCTATGAAGTGGTAGTGTGTCCCAATACTTTTTTGACTGAATGTACATGCATAGCTTGGGGATATCTATTTTGTGTATCAAAGATTTTCTCTTTGATTTATAACTTATTATTGTGTAAATTCTTCATATTCGTTATTGTTCAACTAACTAATGTGAAGGAAACAAAATGGAAATTTTCCATGCATAACTTGACACAATTTTGTATGGATGAACATTTTGCTGGAGTTCAAATTAACAGCGAGTACAGAAGGTAGAGAAAAATACTAATACACACATCTCTTACTTTTCTACTAACTTCAAACAATGATAAGTAATTAAAAAATGACACTAATTATTAACACTGTATGTACATAAAGTATAGTATAGAGAGATGCTTTTGATCGTAATTAATCTTATATTCTTTATAAAAAAACTAGTAGCTTTTCATGATGTTTTGTTTGTAATTACAAGAGGGAAAAATTGTGCGTAAAAATGAAATTCGATATTTAACTTAGTTATAACTAACCATTAAATAAAGTCAAGTTGGATAAGTTCTGATATAGTTACCTTTATTATATAACTCTAGAACAAATAATTTCAGCTCAAAAGGGTAAATTTTATGACAACATGTTACTTTTTTATTCGTCCTTACACTGGACCGAGTATTACTCCTGCATACTGAACAGAATTTAGAGAAACTTTATTATGTTATAATTTATACATCTCAATGTGAGTTCAACTTCAAGATTTACTCTATCATTCTGTATAATAACTTAGTTTGATTCGATTTGATTTTAATTTACTCCACACAGTGTAGCAACACGAGGGTTACTGGCAACGGACTTCGCAATTCTGAACCACGGTCAAGTGACGAAGATGACACCTGAGCTGCTATCCTCTCTTTAAACACATCCACATCACGAAAACGAGAGGATTTGAAATGTCTACGGATTCACGTGCACCAACTCCTCCACACGGTGGATCGTCAGAATCTCTATGTTTCGAACCCACGACTCGACAACGTCGACCCCGATCTCGCAACCATAACCACTCGGCTACCACTACCACGTGTAATAACTAGGAATTCATAATAATTGTCCATAGAGATTGGTTGACAAGCTAACAAAGTTTTCAGCCAAATCGAGAGGCATAATTGATTGTCAACGCAGAAAAGTTCTTACTCTTTGAGCAGTTTTATTATTTTTCTTTATCGGATTTTTGTATATTGCTCTCAATTTTGCTACATTTAATAGTTTTGCTATAAAGTACTAAAAGCGCTACGTTTTTACCAAAACATCTAACTATACGCATTTCAAAAATATTGATTTTTTATGTTATGTTAATTAATAAAAAATTCAAGTTTTCTAGAAATAAATGAAACAATTATTGTTGAATTTGATAGTTAATTTGAAGCTAAACGAAAAGAATGCTGATTTTTATTATGTCTTTTTTTTTTCATTCATAATATTTTCTCACTTATTGTTCTTTTCTGTTGTGTATTTTGTCTTGATTGGATTCCAAGCATTCTGCTTTCGGATTAAGAGTTCCAGAAAAATCGCCTGACCAAAAGAGAATTGCATTTTGTTTCATGTTATAAATTATCACAGGTGACATTGAATGTCTCTTGGTAATAAATTAGGAGCAAAGTGCTTGGAATTTCTTTGGGAACAACTAATAAATCACAACCTCTCACCTACTACTATTACTTCCACAGAGTGGTAGTTCGATTACAAAAGCGACTGTTGTGAGTGAAGGAATAAACTCTTATTATCTTCCAAACATGTCTGTATCTTTTGTGTGGTATTTTTCGTTCTTTTTGTTAACTTGATTGAATAAAATATTTGATTATAAAAATAAAACATAATAGAAAAACTATATATATATTATTCAATACATATGAATATGTCTTTATTAATATTATTTTTCTTGTCAAAACTTCATTATTTTTTTTAGTTCAAGGATTATATCTTAGATAAATAACTTTTTATAGTTGTGTGAATAAATATGAGATATTCTGTATCTATACAATTCAAATTTACAAGTTCAAATCCGTCATTTTATTTTTGAATATGAAATGGAAACAATTCCATCATTGATACAGCTTTTATTCTCTTTAGATGTAAACAATGTGGCTGTATATAATATCCTCTAATTATTTTCATATATAAAGATTAGCATCTTGCGTGTAGTAAATGAGGAAGCGTTTTGTGTGTGAATTATTTAGAAATTAGTATTTAAATTACATAAAACATTTTCCCTAAAAATAAAACAGAAATAAATAGAAAAATTAATAAATATAAATTTTTTAGCGAGTGTCACTTATATACTATTATTTTCGAAACTCCAAAGTTCCAGTTATTTATTCATTGATAACAAAAATTTAATCTTCGAATTTTAAACCAAAAAGTATTGGAAAACATTACTTCGTTACAAACAAAAAACTTTTCCTTTGTTTTTAATTTCTTTTGTCTTAGGGCACACACACACATACACATAGGATGAGCAGATTTAGTTTTTGATTTCTATATTTAGATTTTGGTCTTTTATGTATTTTTTAATGTTATTTTCATGTTTGTTTTTGGAAACTATTTAATAATATTTTAAGTACTAATTACTTAGAATAATGCTATTAAACTTAGAGCATTTTTAGAAACTTATTCGTACACTACTTACTCTTCTTTGACTAACCTCAAAACTATAGTTCAACAATCTTGGTTCATAAGACTAAGTGTTTGTTATTATGTCATATATTGTGGCTAATATATATATATATTAAACTTTGCCATACACTGTATCTGTTATACTTATATTTATATTTTAGTTTTGAATTAGAATTATGGAAAGTTAGAATATATACATGGTATATACCTTTTACAATTATTTTCGCGTTTCAGGGTACGCGATCAAAAAAGTTGAGCCACTGGTTAAGGGGTCTATCGGATTTGACTTATGCAACCCTTCCCTAATATACGTTTAGCCTAATATACGTTAGCTATGTAGATTTGTAATGAATGCTAATACAGTGCTGTTAGTTAAGCTTCGTGATTACTTTTTACTTATTGTTCACTCATACTTGCATGGGATTTAAATAAGTATTCATTTCGTTTTGTTATATAATGTTTGGTTTATATATAAAAGGGACTCACGAGTGAAATTAAAGGATTTTAATTGCTTTTAACTTAATTTAAGTCGTACTGTGAAGCAGCATGAGAGCTACTGGCTGGCAACGGACCGGTCAAATGACGAAACCTAAGCTGAACCCCCAAACCGCAAACTTAAACACTAGGACTTAGAGCGGACTTTGATTCTCAATAGATTTAACGCACATGAGCCCCTCTACATGTGAAGTCTTTAGTGACACCATACTTTGAACCCACGGCTTAACAATACCGGTCACAAATTCGCGACTATAATCAGTCGGCTACCGTGGTTGATTTGATTTGGATTTAATGCAATTTGAATTCTCCATTATACGGTTCCTTCTACAATCTATTTATACCAGCTTGAAAGTTTAATGCAAAGCGGGTAATTCAATTCACATCGATTGATCTATTCCTCTAAAAAGCACCAATTCCATATTTTTTGTGATTTGATTTCGTTCAACACTATCACTATTACTTGGAAGGATATTCTACAATCTCAATAAGCCACAACTCCTCCTACTTAGCAGACTTTCATATACTTCGACAAAGCATACTGAAGTCCCTTTTGTTGACGAAGGATGGCTTGAAAATACAATACCAATTTTTAAAATTGCGTACAGTTCTTTTAAAGTATCTGACTACGTTCGGAACCGTGATTTTGCAAAAGCGCGTAAATGGATAATTTTCATGATATCTAGTGTCACTTAGATTAGAATACATGTATAAAATTGTTGTAAGGACATTTTGACAAAAAAAATATTTAAATATAATATTTTGGCAAAAAATTAACTTAGAATAATCTTTTTTTTAAAATGTTCTCCTTTTGTCAAAAATGCTTCCATTATAATAATTTTTTGCCTGTATATAGCTCAGATCTTTCTATAGAGGCTCAACTAGAATTTTTGAAATATATAACTTAGAAGTGGGTTTATCCATATTTTACGACAACAAAGGGGAGCAATTTTAAGAATAAAACCCGATAATTTTTTCAATTGGTAGTAACTCTGAAAATAATGTGAATTTTTCAAAAATTCTAGTTGATAATTTGTAAAGAGGCATGAGATATATACAGGCAAAACATTAAAATAATAGAAGCATTTTTCACAAAAGGAGAACATTTTGAAAAAACATATTTCTAAGTTAATTTTCTGCCAAAATATTATATTTAAATAATTTGTTTTTGTCAAAATGTCCTTAAAACAATTTTATACATGTATTCTAATCTAAGTGACACTAAATATCATGAAAATTATCCATTTATGCGCTTTTTAAAATCACTGTTCTGAAACGTAGTCGGATACCTTAAATACCACTTGTGCATGGAGAATGCACTTCAGAATACTGCAGAGCTAATAATTTCCATGTCTTACCATTACCAACGCATGCTACAAGCTTCACCCCTTTTAGATGTTTCTTTCAAGGGGATATATTATAGAAGTCGTCACAGGGCGTCTATATTTGTATTCAATACAATTTCCTTATAAATTAATTCAAATATTAACAATTAATTGAACGGTTTAACGTAGTCTTACTCTCTCATTAAAAGTTCATTAAATAAACACTCAACAGCAAATTTAATTACAGGAATTATCCATCCTAATTAGTTATAAAACTCAGTGTAAAACCAACTTCATTACCAACATTGAACTAATGGTGACTAGTTGAAATCTATGTTGTCCAAAATATTATTAGCCTACAGAATGAGTAATACGTAATCTGACATAAACTCACGCGGGTTACTAGTTACTAAGTATCTATTGGGTGTTAATTAGCAAGAGGAAGGAGTAATGATGGCCTGTAAACTAAAAATAAATTATTCGGGAGCCTCTCTAGACTTCTAATTTAACGAGGTGAGCTATAATCTATCAGCTGAAACATGATCGTTATTGTTTGAGTCTCAGTACCATTAATGTGTCGATAAAACGGATAAATTGCAGTTATAAACTCTTAATTTCTAATTTAATAATGATTAGTCATCTATAGTTAAGGACATATTGAAGCGAATGAGTAAGATAAAAAAGAGAAGTGGTTTTTCTATCCTTTGGTGATAATGGGTTTTTGCATTTAACAGCATAATAAAATAGGCTAATTTTCTTGACTTTCATTGTTGATCGATAAGTGAGAATTATAATTAACATCTTTTATGAGAAGAGTTGCGTGTTGTCTATATTTGATGAGACAACTTCGTTAAGATATGCTTGTGGAGGAAGAAAAGAGATCATAAAATTATACCCTATTTTTTCTTAAGCAAAGTATCTAAGGTTAATTCTTTTTTTTTTTACGAGTATATGTGTATATTTTTTGATGAGGAAGTTTATGTTTTGGACAAATTATTTACATTTGAAACACTTACTAATATTGTGGAATTTTGAAAATAATTTTTTGTCATTTTTACCACAACCTGAATAATTGTAAGCGAAAATGTAAATTTATTAAAATTTCACACGGTTGAAAGGATAATTTGTGTAAATAAAATATTTTCGCGTATATATACGGTATAGGCACTGATTATTATATTCACGGGCAGTGATTATATTTTAGGTAATGATCCCAATTTTTCAAGAATTACAATGTTTAATATACCGTAAAATCCAGCGCGCGCGTATAACGCTCACCTATACTTTCAAGCTTCAATTTGTAATTTTTAGGCATATTCTCTCTATATAACGCACATTTCCTCTATTTTACGAAAAAACCTCAAATATACGAGCGCAATACTGTTATGTTTTGAAGTCATTTATTCCAGGTATTCCAAGCTTTAGAGAAAAAATTAGTATTCTTCTAGAGCTACAACCCCTTAAGTTCATAAAGAATGTCATTTCTTTTAAATAAACAGTATTTCGATATATACGACATATATAGAAGTATAATTTTTTTTTCTAAGCTCATCTTTACTTATTTTTAAAGCTCTCATTTGTAAACCTGGCGTATACAAATTCATTTAATCTGGCGTTTCGATCTTATTTTTTGAGTTAAAAGTGCGCGTTTTACGCCGAATTTTACGGTATACACTTTAAACATTGAATTGAACTGAAAACATTTATTGAATAACTCCTGACATTTTTTCTGAATTTTTATTGGATGATAATGGGAAAGAGTATTTTCCGATAAAGGTAACCGAAGCTAACAAAAGATAACACCTTAAAAACAGTAGCTGTAATCATATCTATACATACACACGTGTGTGTGTGTGGTTACAACTTTTTACAAAAGATGTAACACTTGTAAACTGATCCATAATGATCAAATCAAACATTATTCTAAATTTACCTTCTGTAAGACATATAACTGTATTTCCTTAATGACATGTAAAAATGACAAATTAAATATATTGGACAGAAATCTAATAAAATTAATATTAGAATAAATCAACATAGGTCCGATACTAAACACTTCAATAGTATTAAAAATTCAAATAAAATAGAAATACGACACTTAAGTACACATAGTTTTTAAAATGTTTCACTTAATACTATTAAAGTTGTCTCTGATATTAAAAAAAGATTATGGTTGGAAAATTTCTGTATAAAATATTATAATGCAGTTTATCCTTATGGACTAAATGTATTATACCAAGGAAAAAATATTCTTAAAGCAATTAAACAAAATTCTCAAGATTATTATTACAAGAATGAGATTATTAAAATAACTAATAAAAGAAAAAACTAGAGGGGCTAGAACTAAAAAATTAAGCAGAGACAAAAAAAAAGTACTTACAGATAGTATTATAGATATTTATAATAGCTTCGATAACAATTTTAACATAAAACACGTTAAATCTTTCATGTTTGGACACAATAAGACAGAATTATGTATTACAGAAGATGTACTAAATTCAAATAAAATAAAAGATTGTCATGCTTTGCATATTATAAAGGACATTCACACACACACACACACACACACAAATATTTGAAACATAAACATAACATAAAAATCAATGTAAATAAAGGTTATCAAATAGAATATTGTACATTATTATATATGAATAAATCGTATAATATTAATTTTTCTCAATTTTTTAAAAAACACATGTCATCTTTCCTGATTCAAAATATTACAATTAAAAAAGTTTTTAAATACAATAAAAAAATAGGTAGATCAATTTTTAACTATAATGTGCCTATAAAGCAAGAAAACTTTTTATATAATTGCAATGAATTTAAAGAATTTATAGATAAACATCACACGCATATTATTACCGGTGACCTCAATATTATAAAAGAAAATAATCTCAGAAATATGATGAATAAAGGTACTGGTTTTAGACTAATGATTTCCAATAATAATAAAATTATAAAAAAATCAATTATATAATGATATTGAGCAATTAATTTACAAAATAACTATTAAATATAGTATGCTTATAGAGGCATTCCCAGAATTCAAATGTAATATTACACAACAGCTTAATAAATATAACTTTGGTACAGATAATAATATCTTTTATAATGATATTAAAAATCAGATTATAAAATTGCAAAATAAATTTTTTATAGTTTATGTTGATAAAGTACCAGGAAATTTTGCCTTCATATGTAAATACTATTATAATTTAATGATCAACAAATATTTTGATAATAATACAGCTTTTTGTTAAGTCATCAATTTCTGATAGAGAAATAAGTAATCGCATTTTGGCTTTTCATAAGTAATTAAGAATTCAAATTAATAATAATTTTAAATTTCCACATATATTTCTTACTCCCAAATTTCAAACAGATCCAGTCTAGTTTAGGACAGTTACTAATGGATTTAATACATATATCAGCAAATCAGGCAAAATTCTCTATGAAATATTACAAGATACAATAAATAATCTTAATTCCACAGCCATACTTAAAAATAGTAACGCACTTATTGAACAAATGAAAGATAAAAAGATTTCTTCAGTCTAGGCTACCCACCTAACGGGAATCTTTTGAATTGCATCCACCCAGCTACCCAGATCATGTGATTTGAGCTTTCTATAAATACCGAGATTTCTGAAAGTTCCGCTTTTTCTGTTCTTTCTCCTTCGCCATGCAGCTGGCTGCAGCGCGTAGCGTCTTCGTTTACTTTGTTCTGTGTTGTGTTGTCAATCTACTGTTTTATGTTAATATGTGTATGCTTGTGTGTCTCAAGATGTGCAATAAATAGATTTCCTGCCATAAAGGACTGACTCTTCAATATGATTAAATATGCGACATCAAACATAAACCATAATAAATAGTGATCTTATTAAGAAATCCTTACCGCTAGCCACACCACGCCACGATATATATATATATATATATATTGCTTTTAGTGTTTAAAAAATACTGAGTTTTAATACTTTATTTATTTTTTGTCAAAACTAAACAACTAAATAGTTTATCTACTCATTGTAGATATTTAAAGTTTTACAATTAATCCTTAGACAAAATTTATATACTTTTTTTTTTGCAGCACTTCTAAAATTTTTGTTTCAATACAAGTTTTATTGATTAAAGTTTTCAAGATAATAGGTTTATACTCACGTTTTTCTGATTTTTCCTCAAGTAATTGAAACGAAAACAAAATTAATTCAGTATTACATGAATAATTTATATTACTTAAAAAAAATTTCTTCTTAAGTCGTTTTATTAAAAGAGTATGCATTTCACTATTATTGAATAATACATACTTCTGAATTATATTGGAAAAATGCTTTTCTTATTTATTCGTGTATTTTATCGGTGGACTAATATAAAACTATGGATTGCATATCAAGCTAATTTTTTTGTTGATTTGGAAATGACATGTCTTATGGTCATCAAGATCATTCTCAATCAATCAAACTATAGCAGTTATTGATAAATATTAATTTCACTATGAAGTTAATATATATACGCGGTTTTTCCCTGCTAAAGTTTTTTCTGAACCACTTATTCTTCTGTAGAAGGAATTATGTTTTTTAATCTGAAAGGCAGCTGGCAGGTTTTTCCAGTATAATAAGGTCACCCTTATGATTCTAAACTTCAGTAGATATACATAAAATATACATTTTTATGCAGAAATATTTTAGAGTTCTCCAATCGTAATCAGTTTTAGCATCAATCAACCTAACAATCCATTGCACATTCTAATCACATTAAAGACATGAAAAATTTCTGAGTTTATCTTAAGGTCATCTTCATGTAACAGTAAATATAACTCATATTTGAAGCATGTCCTAAAATAAATAAAAGTGTCACCTTATTAGTACCATATTTTGATTAACAAGTGTATGTAGATTTTCATATCTGAATGTATATCACCTTATTCTTAATATCTATTTTATTATGCAAAAATTCTGTTTCACATGTTGTTTTTTTATATCCTATGAAGTGGATTTTTAAGAACAGCAAAGTAATTCTTAGAGAATTATGCTAAACTTAGTCAAATCTTTGGAATATTTTCACAAAATCTCTAAAGATTCAGACTTAAATCTTTTTATTGATATTTTTAGACTCTTTTAAACATTTTAACACGAGCTTTTAGATCTAGACTCATTGTAAAATTTTAAAACAAAATCCTAAATTATAACTAAGTAATAAAATTCTGAAAATCAGGATTTTTGTAGAACAATAAAGCAACAAACGGCTTAGTGAAAATGTGTGTTTGTATGTATTCAATGAATATGTAAAATTTCATGATGATTAAAAGAGTGGGCTTGAAGAAAATGTACCTTTCACTTTAAAAAATTATATTTTTAAGCAATCAACGATTTTACTAAAAACTTACCTAAAACTAAAACATACCACATACATGATCAGGATTACATACCAATGTGTCATCAAGCCTATACTTTTTGTCTCATATTGGACCTCAGCCTCCAGTATTTTTTTTTTTTTATCTTTGTATACCATATTTAGCTTTCCAGATTCTGGCAGGAGCAAATATAGCCCTCGAAGCAGCCTAAAATCCTTTTTTTAAACCCATAGTTGACAGAACCTGACATTTTGATTTTTCTTCAACAAAAGTAGCAACACTTTGTATGTACCTGTTTTCAATATTTGAAGTTGAACAAAAACCGAGTAAGGTATATACCTCTCTCTTCATCTGATTGTGATAGAATATTATGTCTCTTTGCTGACAGCATTTTTCAATCAAATAAAATCTACCACAAAAAAAATTGATTTGAATTTAAGTCATGTCCTTGAATATTAGTACATGGAGTCGTATATGTAGGTAACATCAAAATTAGGTATATGGATTCGTATAAATAAGTAGCATCAAAATTAAAGACATGAAATTGTATACGCGCGAGTAGGTAATATCAAAATTAGCATACGGAGTCTTATATGTAGGTAACATCAATATTAGGCAAACTTATGTATAGGTATTATCAAAATATAGTTATTTAATCTGATTTGTTAAAACGCTTTAGATGTAAGAAAGAATATTAATCGAATAAAACAAGTTTGGTAATTATTGGAAAGAAAAGAACCTAATCGTGAAAAACAGCCCCTTCTTGTTCAAATTTAAATTAACTAGCTTAATTTAATGGTACTGGGGGCCACAACTTTCAGACTCTCCTCGATAAGAAATATCCGGAAAGGTTACTGTTAGAAAATGTTAGATTTCCATATCGGCATTTTTTTTTTTTTATCAAACCTTCTAGAATTTTGAACAATGCAAGAAAAATTTGCTACCTTACGGTGAAGAGAATATATTCTTCAAGAGATTGACTTGAACCCCTTTGAATCTAAGATAGAGTAACGAAAGTGAAGCCACCGTCGGCGAATTCCCAAAGATTGTTTTTCGCCCTCGCCATTCCATTATCTGAGGTTATTTACCGTTTTTTTAGCAGTTTATTACCTCCACCTCTGCATCGTAAATAGCGGGAGCGTACGACAGACACACATCCATTTCACACCCCTCCGGCCTAAATTGAATATGGATACTTTTTTTTAACTCCTCGCAAATTGGACCGCAGGGGCTTTTCTATCTTAAGGGGCGGCTTCGATTATTTATTGGGGCAGCCGGTCGAGATTGGATTTTACTTTTACTCGATTTATCACGGCCGGTTGAGAGGAAGCGAGTTAAGTTTGTGGTGGAACAGGTAGAAATAGAAGCAAAAACAACTTTTCCGAGGAAATAACTCTTACGGAAGCTGTACTGAAACTAAAGGTTCTTCCTGTCCTGCTATCTTTCTGCCTGGTACTACATGAGAATGCAATTTTCGGAAGTATGTTTTCCTGGTTATTGTTTTCGAATTCATTTTATTATAATCGTTACTTCGAGTTTTGGACTTCAGTTTGGAAAGAAAGTTTTTGTTTCAACCAACTCCGAGAAATGCAATTATTACCTTGCCTCAAATATATCCGATATTTATATTTTATAACTATAGGATTACATTATAGTTGCAAACTTTTAAAATTAATCCAGTCTTTTGTGTTCCACGCTTGAAAATTCCCTTTTACACAAAAATTGAGTTAAATCGGTTTTAATATTATATATATTTTTAAAGAGTATTACTTAAAAATATTTAATACAATGTTATTTTTCAGAAAAATAATTTTAACTGCCGTATGAAGATTTTTTTTTTCTTTTAAGCACACTCTTCTGAGCTTCAAAATTTCAATATAACTTAGAACATGTAAACATATTATAGAAGAAACAAATTAAGCTATCCAACTACTTTAAAAAAAAAAATGGGCATGTGGAGATTATTTTGCGGTTTTTAATTTATTTAGTACATTTTAAGAAAAAAAGGCTAAAATTAAGAAGAGAAAATTAAATTCTTACTAATAAAATGGGAAAAAATGGGTAAAAATTGACAAAAAAATGACTTAAACGAGGCCCGCTCTGTACAATTAGTAAATGAACAAATTATCAATTTTTCAATTTTGATATATTACTTAGCTATTCCTTTTTGAAATGACCTTCAGAATAAGAGAGATATTTTAATTTTTACAAAAACTAAAGTACTTTATCTTAGCTATTATATGAATTGCTTTAAAAACAGTGATTATATTCACATAAAGAACTGTAAATTTTGTAATAAAACTGTGGTTGATAAATCTGAAGGTTTAAACACTTCTACTGTTATTCAGAACATACACAAAAAATTTCAGCAAGTTATTTTAAAAACTTTTTGAGCAATCGCTGTCCCCGTTTGAGATTTTTGAAAGAAACACATTTCGAGTAAAACGCATTTTAAAGTTTGACGTAATGTTATGGCATCTGCTTTTACTAAAACACATGTAGTTTTTGTTCTATTGAATGGAAAATAAAAAACTTGGTATTTTTATAAAGCTAATAAGATGGCTTATAAAATAAAATCATAAGAACAGTCAATTTCTTAAAAAATTGTGATTTTAGGGTAGTCGGATACTTTAAAGAAATAGCTAAAAGATGAGTTCTGGGGGTTTTCTAAGGCATTAGTTCCCAAATTACTGTGTCCATGGAGCTCTTTTCATACCAGAAACTTGAGCATGAAATCCCAAATGAAATAGATCTGTTTCAATAAGTAATGGAAAAACTGCATATTTAATTTTAATGTCCTGCTGTTGTCATAAAAGTAAAACATATGAAATATCCAAAAATATATTTGTTCAAATTACAATTTTTACTTTAAAATATAAAAGCACATTTTTTTTAATAAGATGGTTGAATCTGATGGAATGTTATGAAATTACCTATCTTCGGATCTATGTTTTACATTGGATCTTGCTGTATTGAAAGTCTAAGTGACTATGTCTTGATCGCGAGATTAGGTTTAAGATTTTAGTTTGAAGTCTTGTCATCTTTTAACTTTAAATGTTATGTCTGTTGTCTGGATGCAATATTGATCTTTGGTGAGAGGACTGAGCATAACTAGATTGATTTTCAATCTTGCCGTATGTGATACAACAACAAATATCAATTATATTCGGAAATACTTATATGCAACGAATTTTAACTTTTTTTTTTGTTCAAATAATACACGTTCAAGAATAATATTGCTTTCAGTTCAAAACTAAAAAATTTTTTCTAGAATTACATTTTGAGATTAATAACAAAATTAAACTATTGACTTTTTAGGACACAATTGATCTTTTATTAGGTAATTTTATAAATCATTTTTTTTTTTTTTGTATATATTTTCAACACTGCTCATGTAGAATGCGCTTAGAACCAAAACAGAAGAAACACAAGAAACAATTTACATTGATATATTTTGGTTATATAGATAAGAGGCTTATATATATATAATATATACATCTTTAGAAAAACATTGTCTATAAAAAAAAGCAAGAAATCTCAAATTTAATTCTAGATTTTGAAAAAAAAATCCATTGTGATTTTAAACTAATGCTACTTTCAACAAGTTTTATTTAATTAAATTATTTAATTCGATGTTCCTTTTTCTCTTTGATTTAAATTCGATTGAGCACGCCAGGAAGAGCGTTGTCTGTTAAAATGTGTTCATTTCTTGGTGAACTGCTTAAATTTGTCACCAAATTAACTTTTTGAATCAATATTAAAAATCGCTTATACAGTATGGTATTTATCACATTTCAAATAGTTACACAAATAAGGTGACTTAAAATTCTTAGTCAACCTTTTTCATAAATATTATTGACATTGAGGGAGAGTTTATTAACATCGCACTGTAAAGCAACACAAGGTCAGTGGCGACGGACCTTGTAATTTTGAGCCACGATCAAATGGAGAGGACAACAGATCTCCCCCCCCCCTCTCCAAACTACTACACGCAACGGAGGACTTTTTTACAGATCATCTGCACTTAATAGTAGTTCTGAATCTCTATCCGTAAAATCCCTGTTCACTGATTTAATGAAGTTTTGATTTTCCCACATTTCATCAACAAGTCCATCGATTTGTAAAGTTTCTTTCTCCTTTTTGGTTATATGAATAAAGCAATTCGTCCAATTTTTGAATTAAGACCTTCTCTATACTTTTAAAAAAAAGATCCTTTACTTCATTAAATTTAAAAGTCTTATTTTCTCTTGCAACATGTTCTTTTACTTGGCTCCAAATCATCGCATTAGAGTGAGTTCCTAATGATAAGAAGGCAGTCTTAAAACTTTATAGACAAATTTTTCTGTGATTTCTCCTTTTCTATAACTGTTATACAAACGCTTTGTTTGGTTGCTTGATTCTCAAAGTCGAATATAAACAGTCAATATGTTTTTCCAGGCTTCACTTCTGATTTATTTTCCGCTGTTTTAAGGTATATACAACAAGGTTGGTGACATTCTTTTTTCAGACATGTTTAAAATGTCAAAGGAACAACAAGAACAAAGATATCAGAATAGAATAGTACATTTGGAAGAAAGCTAAGACACAGAGTGAATGGTGTAGAATTGGCGAAGGAACATAACAAGTTCGCCAACACAACGATATCTCAAAAACCGGTTTCTAGCCTAACTTTAATTCCATCTAGTGGATGTTTAAACAGTATTCATTTCTTTTAAAGAATAAATGTGTGTGTGCTTTTAAGATGTGATTAACCTCTGAACTATATCCTTAAAATCACATGTTTTATTATATATGACATTTTTTTTTTACAAATGTCTATGCATTTGCTTTATTTTAAATTCCGAAACGGTTTAGAACTATTTTTTCAAGTGGATTGATACATTTCCTACCTTGCCCAACGCTACCAAGTTAAGGTGCAGTGAATGAGTGAATATTAACATCGCACTGTTCAGCTACTCGAAGACTGTAGGCGACGGACTCCGAAATTTTGAACCATGGTCAAGTGACAATGACGCCACCAAAGTTAGCCCCCCCCTCTCTCTCCTAACTTCCACACCACACCAACTGGTAGTTAAGATGGAGCCGAGTATTGATATATTCTTTCATACTGCCAAATTTTAGACAGGTTTTACATGAAGAGGCGAGATCTCGTTCCTGTTTAAACATGTATGGAGGGCCACGTCTACGATCGACCGTGTGACGCTTGTCATTTCTTGTATTTTACTCTAAATTTTTTTTAAAGAGTTAAAGTAATTGATAATTTATTTTAACTTCCATAACAATTTTACTTTATATTAACCCCTCACGGACACCTTAATGAAGTCCACACACCCCAAATTAATTTTAATTTGCTACGAACATACGAACACCCTTAGCTGTCGCAAAGCCCCCTGAGTTGGCAGTAAAATCATTTTGGAAACCTATGTTCTAAGATTGTGTGTGTGTGAGAGAGAGAGAGAAATTTTGGGAATATAACTTAATTACTCTTAGTTTATGTTTTTATATTAAATTGGTAAGAAACTAAATTTAGTATTTTTTGTATTTTTTCAAAAATTTTAAAGCCATTTTGATATAAATTTATAAGTTTTGATACATGATGAAAATAAATTTAGTTCGTATTGGATCTTTTAATTTTTTACTGTCACAAGAAAAATAAATAAAACGAAAATTTTTAAAAATATTTTTCAGAAAGAATCATGCTTTTAAGATCTATTTGCGTACCATACAATATTATCAGTTTATGTTCCAGAATTTTGAATAATAATTTTTTTTTTCAGAAATAAATCTAAGCCATTAACAAAATGTGGCATCAATATTCTTTAACGATAAAAATTTTAAATATTTATATGGTTAAATAGCATGAAATTAGGCTACTAGTAATAAAAGAATCTTTGTTATACCACATTTGTTAATCATCGTTGCAAGTATTTAATTGAAATCATTCTATTGTATTGTTATTCGTTTGGAATGTGAGGACTAAATATTTATGCTTCTTTTATTTTCCTTATTTAAAAGTTTAGATTCTGCATTGTTTACCGAATATTTAAAAAGCTTGTGTTATAGATGAAAATGCACATCTTCATGTTTTAACAAATTAATAAATATTTGATGTGTAAAAAAATTAAAATTTTTTAAAATTATTAAAAATATATGAATTTGTATAGAATTTTATTATTTAACATAAAGAAGAATATTAAGCAGCAGTATTGAATTATACATATATATTGTGATGAAAATTATTAGTTATGGATCTGTAGTTTACTTTTGTAAACTTAAAAATTAATTGTTACAAAAAAAACTTTTTTTTGTTACTCTTCTTAACTAATCGACTCTTCATAATTTTCCACGATCAAAGCCAAAAAAGAAAAAAGAAAAAGAAATCCTGAATTCAATACTATTTCTCGCGCTCAATTCAAGTAAGTATGGTAATTATGAATCAATTTAGTTTTTTCACATTTGTGTGTGTGTGTTCTTTTATAAAATATTAATTAAAATTCAATCTAGATTCATGTTTTAGTACTATTATTCCACCTTATACAGAATAACTTTCGAAATTTTAGATTACAAAATAAGGACAAAGTATAATTGAAATTCGCAATGAAGTACATGAAGTAAAGTCTATTACAATGTCAATATTTGTTACCATAATATGAGCAAATGCTTATATAGACCATTCGTGGCAGAAATATCCAATCATGCTGACTTTACAGTCGTTCATAATTGCCAAAGTGTTACCAATACACGATTTTATGCACGAACTGACTTTTCAATCATATCTCGTTTATGCTCTACGAAATTCATGTCTTGCAATCTTGGATGATTGCATTATTCACTGTGGAATTGATCAGAATGTTCCTTAAGGAATTTAGCCGGTTGACATGGTACATTATCATTCTCTAATGTCCATTGATACATTTCTTTTACTTTATGCTACTCTTATCTGGATGTTTCCATATCGCTGTCCATGACATTTGGGATTTCAGTGCATATTTTGATGAATTCTGAAATATAGATTAATCATTTGCAGAAAGCTCACTGGAATTTTTTGGTTGTCGTTTATCATCAATTCATATTTTGTAAAAAAGCTTTTATTTCTTAAATTCATCAAAAATTAAATAAGAGTTTTGAGAAACCAATTAGCTTTTTTACGATGATGAGATTACTGATGTTTCGTTATTTAACTGGAAAAATTATAATAAGTCGCCTATATGTATTCACAGTATATATGCTTATCCAAACAATTTGATTTGAATTTATACTATGTACTAATAAAATACATAAAAAACTGTACACGTTAATAAACTTTTTTGAATATTAAATAAAATGCAAAAGAAAACTGATATTCGGAAATTTCTCTGTTGTATTGTTCCAATATAAAAAATAACAATTGAAAATGTTTGGAACTGTATTCATTAAAATCTTTCTCTCTTGTTCAACAGAAAATATGCTTTCAGTTAAAGAAAACAACTTATTTTAAGGAAATTTTAATCAGAAACAAAAATAATTTAGGTATGTCGATATTTTTTTAAATCTTGCTTCATCACAAATGAAGACTTTCTTTCTACACCATGTGATTTCGTTTCCTATTTTAATATTTCTACTTCTCTCTTTAAATCAAAAATTAATTACGGCTGACTCAAGACCAGATTAAAAACAGAAGCTTTTTCCTCTTACTTTTATGTTAAGGTTCATATTCAGAGAGTTCGAAATATTCTCAATCATTATTTATTTTTTTATAAGTACTGAAAGAAAACATGTACATATTGAAAAGATTTTAATGATTAAAATTCTTTCCTTATCATCTGGTCATGGGTATGATGTGGTCTTATTTTGATGAAACTTTCCATTAATTTCTCACAGAATATTTTTTTCCATCGCCGTACATTTGTCGCTCACCAGAGGTCGCGGACAGGGGAGGATTCGAGGAAGAAGCAGACATGATCTTAGAATAACTAATTTTATTTAATTTTTGACACGTTACAAAATGCACTTTTATAACTTAACTTTGGGAGCAAAAGAAATTGTAACTAAAGTATCCAAACTACTTATTTTGATTAAAGTTCCTTGAATGATTTTTCTTGAAGTCTGATAGTATGGTCAGCTCCAAGTTTGGTTTCTTAATCTATTCCTGACAATTTCTCCGTCATGTATTAATCTTAAGGTGATCGACCACCAGTCGCTATCTACTAACTCTTGGAAATCAGCTTAAACGATCAATGGTTAAGGTAACAGAACACCTTCGAAGAAAATTTTTTGAATTAACCTGAATTTTGCCTGCCACCGATTAGCCACATTTTGCAATATCGGATGAGAGATTTTGTTTTTTATCCACAATTTCAGTAGCAGCTTTTATCATAGATTCCTCAGCTACTTCCTGAACCACTTTTAAAAGCTTTGCTTCCTGATTTTTGTAAGCAGTTTTGGTCAATCGAAGCAAATTTAATGTTGAGCATAATTTAAATGCTCCAGCAAAACCTTTGCCTATCTGCCGCATACCATATACTAGCCTGGTATTTATGACAAGTGCATTTACAACTTTTTTTGATGAAGCAAATGCAAAGAAAAAGTCACAAGACTGACATTTTAGTGTAAAATGGGAGCACAATCGATATCTGGAATCCTAAAATAGCACTACTTTTTCAGCAAAACATTTTGGGCAGCAAAGTTGAGCAAATGCTTCCACAATAAGTTCAAGGTCAACGATTATGTTACCAAACACAGGACCAGGCATTTCTTCTGCAGTTGTCAAACTGTCAATTCCCAACTTTGAAGAGCTAGCAGTGCATTCAGGAACAGGTGTTGAAGTGCTGTTATTTTTCGAAGTGTTTGTGAATTTATTACCATAAAATTGTCACTTACGCTTTCTAGCAATACTTTTAACCATTTTTAAGTTAAAATAAAACAGAATAAAATTATTAAATAAACTTTTTTACGCTGTCAATTCTCTTTCAGCATGAAAATCAAACGCATATGTAAACAAAGTCAAAACAACAAATTTGCTGCCAGGTTTTACACATAAAAAAAGGGAAAATGTATTTCTAAATAAATTTATATTTATTTTTAAATGTTCTATTTTAATTTCTGACTAAACATTTGCATATTAATTATAATATTTCATGTCATATACTATGAAAGAGAAACGTAAATAAACAACGGGGGCCACTTCCGGTTAGCAGAAAACCATTTCCGGTCAGAGAAATTCATGATTAAGTAATATTTAAAAAACTGTAACTCGGCTTCTATAATTAAAATAGAAACAAAATTTAAACAGATTTACAAAGATAAAAGATTGAACTTTAATATATAACCAAAAACGAAAAATCGTTATTTTGACCAAAAATTGAGTTTTAAAGGTGTACTGTCACCTTAAACATTATATCTCACACTCCATGATTGGCACTTAAATAGCAGTTTAATTTGCATAAATCAAGTCATCTTTACGAATAGCGGTTTTTAAACTAAAATCGCGATTAAAGAATTTTTTTCCCAAGAGGATTAGTATAGAAGACCCGAAAAGAACCCGTTACACATTTCAAAAAGTAAATTTCACTTTCCTCTCCCCTCCGTGTGTGTGTGATTTAGCAATAAGAATTTAATTTTATAGTCCTAGTAAAAACCCAAAACTTGACCGGATTTAATGTATATGTACCGCTTTTGAGCAAGATCTTGAAACATGTTTACTGTGACGCCGTTGCATTATATTAGTGTGTTGTGAGAATAGGACAACAGGCAGTTTTCACCTTCTAAGAGATCCTCACTATGCCCCTCACGAGGGAAAATAGTTCTAAATAAGAATTTGTCTCTACATCTTGTTGTAAATAAATATTATTTAAAGTAAGCAATGGTGTTTATTGAGATAGACAATTCCTGATATTTTATTACGAGTTTCATTGAGATGCACTTATAAAATATGTGAGAATTTATTAAGAAATGAATACGACTCGAGAAATAGTACCATGGCATACAAACACCAACACACACACTTACATACACATACTTACACACATAGACGCACACATGAGCGAAAGCGTTATTTTTTCATATTAACTGAATATTGTGATAAAAATTTCAGGAGCTTTATAATAATTTTCATTACATAATATAATATTATGTAATAAACATACACACATATATAGCATTTATACATATATATATAGCACTTATTCCTTTTGATCACATGAAAGATGCTATTTTTCCCCATCTCCCTACAATATTGCGCATTTCTGGATTTTCCAAAGGATATTTTGTGTCCCCAGTAGCAGAGTGTCATTGTCTCAAGTTCGTGGTCCACCCTGTCGAATAACTCAAACTCAGTGGTGTGACAGCCCCTGAGAGCAGAGCCTAATGTGCCCATCCCAGTATATGTGACCATTAGGTGCTGAGGTGCATGAGCAGATCAGGTGGTCAGTCTGAAGCGAGATCCCCAGTGTTTAAGTCCCCAAGCAAGCTTGGTACTCATTTATTGACCCACTACAGTAGGGATGAAAGGGTGAGTTGACCTTGCCCAGCCCGGAAATAGAACCCGGACTTGTGGCGTAGAAGCACGATACGATACCACTCGACCACTGGGCCTTCAACCCTGTCGAATAATGGGGTTGAATTTTTCTGCTACTTAACACGTCGTGTATGGAAGATGGTGCACAATAAATCTGCAGAGGCTGAAATTCCTCGTGTTGACGTTATGTGGATTGGGCTGTCAACTTAGGTGTCTTCCTTGTCATTTGGCACAAGTTCAAAATTATGAGGTTTATCACTTTACGTAGTAAGCAAGCTTCTATTATTCTAAGTTTCTTCTTCTATCTGATGCATTCTGGCTAAATTGCTTTCTGAAAAGGATTTAATGTAGATACCCATAACTCTTACGTAATCAAAGAAGCATTTGTAATGAAGTCCACATTTAAATACTTTTTCTGGAAATGATCTGGAAATTTTTCTCATCGCTGCACCCACTAGGCAAGCAATCTCTTATTTCAATTTCCCCAACTTCAGGGCAACCATTAGAGAGCTTTCTCACTTATTGCTATCAACTAATGACAGTGTTTACACTACAGCTCCCAGTTGACTGTCAAAATTCTCAGGACTTTTTTACCACCTAAATCAGAAGACTACTATCCCCAGACTGTGACGTCATTCGCCCGCATTACCCTACCAAACTCAGTGAACTTTGTTTTTCCCACTCAGGTTTTCCACTTGTCAGCCCCAAAATACTTATCAGATAGGGGATGGAGGATCTATTGCAGATCCATATCCCTGTGACGTGAAGAAACGTGAAAAAGAAACGTGTTCATGTGGGATCTGGATATTATCCTTTACTGTTGCATCTGAGACTAACTGGAATTCGTACTAATGCTGTAAGATAAATGATCAACAGACATTGTAAAACTCAGCAATTTTCATTTAATCTAATTTCAATATCGTAAAGGTAAATATGCCATAGAAGCAAAAAACTAACGAATCTTCTGCAATGTAATAAAAATGTTGTCATTTTTAACAGACAGCTTTGAGGCACATAGCTGACCGGTATAAGTTCATTCATTTGTTTTTCTAAGACGACTTCGTTTGTAGATTCGTAAGTTTCAATCTAACTCGCATATTCTGACCAAAATATATAATTTCCAGTTCCCTATTAAATTTCACAGTTTCCTCTTCTTCCTTAATTACTTCAGATACCTTCAATTATTAATCTAAATTTATATATCACGATTCCTTCACCCCAGATTAAGTTCTCAAATCAGTCAAACAACAATAGAGATTTAGTGAAAGGAAAGAATCGCATGTTAAACCTCTACAGTATTTTTGAATGATGATTTATAGTTATAAAGTTTAATTTTAAAGCTAATTGTTAGTGATCATAATAGCAATTAATAATCATAAATGGCGTTGAATCGCTTTTCGGCTTTAACTATTATTCCTCACACAAATTTCGAGCAAAATGTATCGTTACATGAATTAGAATATCGCCAACATGTATTTCATACACACAGCTGCAAATGAAAATGAAGCAGCTAATCAAATGAAAAATTGGGAAGATAGTTGAACCTGTACTTTACCCTCCACGCTTTCCATATTTTTTATTTTCTTATTTTGGAGCCACATTAAAAACATTGCCTGCGAAAATTCTATTTAATCTGATGAAGATCTAGTAGCCAGATTCTCACTTGCTGCTGAAATGGGCGTAAATTGTCTACGTTTTTGCCAATATGTGTCAAATTGCTTTGGGTTTTGCACCACTGTTTGTAGTTGCACTTAAGAGTACCTATTAAAAAAGTTTAATCAAAATATTTGCTTCCTTTGAATTTGCTGTCTTTTTTCATCTATCTGTTGTTGATACTTCTTAACGTGCCAACGCTTACATATGACACTTTCCGTACCCAAATTCCTATACGTAATCTTATTTCGGTTCTTTCAACTTGTTTTTAGATTTTTACCAGATATTTTTAAATGTTCTGTAAATGCACGCACACAGACACACGCACGCAAATATATAAGTACCGTAAAATCCGGCGTATAACGCGCACCTATACTTTAGAGCTTCATTTTTTAATTGTATGATATATTCGTCGTATAAAGCGCACACTCATTTTTACGAGGAAACCTGAAATATGCATATGCAATACTCTTATGTATTGAAGTCATTTATTCCAGTAATTATCCCAAGTTTTTGAAAAAAAATAGTATATATTTCTAGAATTACAATTCTTTAAGTTCATAAGGTATGTCATTTCTTTTAAGTATGGTATTTCGATACATGTAGAAATCTGATTTTTTTTATACTCATATTCTTTTCTATTCTCAAAGTCATCATTTTTACACCTGGCATTTAACACGCACCCGTATAAATTTCGATCTTATTCAATTCCTACTATTAGCTCGCATTTATTTATTTATTTATTTATCTTCGTGGAATTTTCAATCGTTGATAAAATACATTTTAAAGCACTCAATTGAGCGGAAATTTTATATACATGATTATTTTGGAAGACAATACAGTAACGTAATTATAATTAATTAAAATTAATTGATTAAATATAATTATTTAAAGAATTACAAATACAGCCCAGTTGGCATCATTTTTGGCGACGTGTCAAAACATGAAAAGGTTTTTTTCTCACATTTTAAAGAGCTCGTTTGAGCTACAATTTTCTATACAATATTGTTTTGGATAAAAATACGATAATTTAATTATAATGAATTAAAATTAATTGACTGAAACTAATTATTTAAAGAATTACAGATACAGCCAGGTTGGTTTCATTTTTAGAGACTTGTGTCAAAACTTTAAAATATTTTTTCTCACGTTTTAAAGCATTCAGTTGAACTGAAATTTTACATACACGATTGTTTTGGATATGGCAATACGATACTTTAATAATAATTAATAAAAATCAATTAACACTTAATGCTGTGATTCTGTCCTATGTATATACATATTTATATTAATTGCAACTATTTAATTAAAAGTAGCTAAAATAAAATTTTTCTTTGTTGATCTAAGTAGGAATTGACTTAATTTATTTTTATATATTATTTGTTTTTTGCGTTAAAAGTGCCGGTTATACGACGGATTTTGCGGTATATATACACTATCTGTCTCTCACTACATAAAGCTTAATTAGTAGAGCATAATTTCTAGTTTTTATGATTAATATCAATCTGGAAATCTTTATCAAAAAGTCAATCACATTTAGCTTTGGATTGTCTCTTTGTGAACAATATAAGAAAACTTAAGTATAAAATATTTATTTAGAAGGATATTAATATAACAGTACACTTCTCCTGGCAGTACGTAATAATTTGACACAGTAACCAAATTTAAGCAAATATAAGCACAAATATTTAATTTATAGGATAAGTTAGCAAAATATTAATCAGAGACGAATAGCAGAACTGAGCATTATATTTTAACTATGCAGCTCCGAGAGTATATATTCCTGAAATCACAGGATATGATACTAATATTTTTCTAAGAAAGATGTTTGCTTTTAAGGTACTTTTCTTTAGAAAAAAAGCCAAGACAATCTCAATTAATCTTTAAAAATATGAAAAACACATAGTGATTCTAACACATGATTCAGTGTCATCTTTCTGTAGGAAATAAGATATTTAAAGATGTTATTGGTGTAAATAACAAGAAAAAGATATGAGGAAAAATGGTTTTATCTTCCAAGATTTTTCCTTTGGATTCATTTTGCATTTTTTTATTACTTTAGACGTGATTAAAAAAATATCAAGGATATTATTATTGAAATAAGGTAATCTACATTATTTAATAAAATATTGATTGTTTGAAAATGTTTAATGATTATTTGCTTAGAAAATTGTTGGAAAATATTATTTTTTTGGAATGAAACCAATTGAAAAAGAATATAATGTTTCTTATTTTAAAGGTTTTATAGTGCATGCTGCAGCTTAATGGTTATGGTCCAAACTCATTACCAGCGTATTGTGAGTTGAAGCGCTGGTGCTTCTGAAGACCCTCCATGTAGAGAGGCTGATGCACGTTAATTCTGCCGAAGCTTAAAGTCTTCCCGTTAGTGTTGTGTGGTTGCTTGGAGAGGAGAGGGCCAGATCAGGTGCCCTCCTCGTCACTAATCCGAGGCTCAAAGTTATGAGGTCCTACGCCAGCGTTTCTCAAACTGTGGGGTGCGATAACTCTGTGAGGGGATGCGAGCATATTGAAAAGTCGAAAAAATAAAAGATTATTTTTTAAAATTAATTTACCTAAATTAAACAAACAAAAAATACATTCTAACACAATAAAAAATAAAGTACATATTTACACTGATATAAAAACACTTATAAATGTATCAGTACTGCACAATGTATTTCATAATTAATTCAACAGTTGTAAGTTCACAAAAAGCTTAATAACTACAAGTTACCCCATGGGCTTGTCATATATAAAATTATATAGAAAAATTAACACTTATCTTGATAATTTTTTCGGTTTATAATAAATCCCATTACTGTCGATTGAAAGTTACGCAATTTGCACCCCTATGTCACCGTTTTCCACGTAGGCGCGCGCATGAGATGTATTGGTGGGGGAGAAGAGGAATAAATAAGTAAATCCTTTACAAGCGCTGTCAGCTATTGTATTGCCTTCCAAAGTCTTCGGAATAATTTTATGGATAGAAGTGTACAGAAAAGACCGTACTTCAGAAAGACGTATATATACGTCTATGGAAATTAACGCACTGGCTGAGCGAGACGATTATCTACGCCGGCGGCACTTAAGAGGTCAAAGTCGTATTATAGCCTTAGCGTAAAAGTGTAGTATTATTGAATTCAATACATTGTCATTGTATGGAAGTGGGGCGCGATGAAAATTCTGATTGAATATTGGGTCGCAAATATTGAAAGTTTGAGAAGCACTGTCCTACGCCAATATCCCTTGTGTTACTTTATAATTCGACGTTCGTAAACACTCACAAGCTTACTGTTCTATTAGAGTCATCTGTATATAGCCGAAAAGTATTAAGTGATAACTCTTGTAATTTTTTTTATAACTTTTATTTCAGAAATTACTATATAAAATGTTGCGTTACAGTATTTTTTATCTATTTGAAAAGTTTTTTTGTTGTGTTATTACAGCAAGAAAAATCCATTATACAACACAGTTAATTTTATAATTCGCATTTTTAAATTTGAGAAACCCTATACTCATTACTGCACGGACTATAACGATCTAAGCAATTAGAATGCTTCGTTAAATCATGAAAATTCCTAACCTATGTGACCATTCACTTTACAGAGACTCAAAAGAAAACAACAGAATGCACACAAGAAATAAAATATGAAATGTCAATTTTTTTTTTAAAGAGATCGTTGCACAGACTGCCACCCCCGCCATCTCGTTGGTGATGCAAGGCACATCATGGCCCGAGTTGCTATTCCATCGGAATAGCCAATGACTAGAAATCGTTAATAACCCGGAATCATCGTTCCAGAGTGCACGCTTGTCGGGAGTGAGGGATCCACAAAAATTGGACACATTCCTGAGGCGTGATGAGTCAAAATCGTGGTCAGTCCCGCCCACTCTGTCACTCGTTCGTCACGCACTCTGGCGGCCATGATTAAAATTGTGAGTAATGGGTTCCTTATCAGTAATTTGTTTTTGCTTCTCTATACTTTTAACCCTTAATGGAAAATCAGTAAAACACATAGACAGTGTTTCTTGTTCTCCACTTGCGAGATTTTAATGTTTTTTGTATAGTTCCCGGGGGAATGTTATTTTGCACGTCAAGCTTTTTTTTTATGTCTGTTCGGTCATTTCAAGTAGCGATCCACATGTATCATTTACTATAATACAGTAATGAGTTTTGCAGACAAATCGTCTTTTTGTTTCTGAGTTTGTTGAAGGTTTGAAATCACATTTGGATCTTTTATCTTTTATTGAAGCGTTATTCTCCAGGAATATATCGCAGTTTTTGAAATGATCCGGATTCTGTGACAAAGTAACAATTATATCGTACACTATAAGATTCGATCAGGGTATTGCGCATATTTGAATCGAATATCAGTAGCTTGCTGTTTAAGGTATCCGACTATGTTCGGAACCGTGATTTTGCAAAAGCGTACAAATGATAATATTTAGGATATTTAGTGTCATTTAAATTAGAAAACTTATATAAAATTGTTTTAAGAATAGTATTACAATAAAAAATTATTTAAGTACAATATTTTGACAAAAAATGAACACAGAATGACCCATTTTCAAAACATTCTCCTTTTATGAAAAATGCTTCTATTATAATAATATTTTGCCTGTGTATAGCTCAGATCTCTGTACAGAGGCTGGACAAGAATTTTTGAAATATACAACTTAGAAGTGGATTTATCCATATTTTACAACAACAAAGGGGAGAAATATTAAGAAAACGACGTCGATAATTATGTCAATTGGTAGTAACTCTGAAAATAATGTGAATTTTTCAAAAATCTTAGTTCAGACTCTCTGGGGAAGTCCTTACTTTATATAAGCACAAAATATTACTGTTATAGAAGCATTTTTTATAAAAGGAGAACGTTTTGTAAAAAGATTATTCTAAGTTAATTTTTTGCCGAAATATTGTATTTAAATAATTTTTTTTTTGTCATATAATGTGTGTCCTTAAAACAATTTTATACATGTATTCTAATCTAAGTGACACTAAATATCATAAATATTATCCATTTATACGCTTTTTTAAAATCATGGTTCCGAACGTAGTCGGATACCTTAACAGAACTTAACATTCCATAAAGTATTCAGTTGGTTCTGAGTGAGTGAATGAATATTAACGTCACATTCTTCAGCACACGAGGGCTTTAGAGGACGGATATCGTAATTTTAAACCATGGTCAAGTGACGAAGACTACACCTAAACTGGTACCCCCTCTCCTAACAACCACACCACACTAACGAGAGGACTTTTGAGCTCTTGACAGATTTAATGTGCATCGCTCCCGTACATGGGGGGGGGGGGCCTTTAGTGGTACTGAACTCGAACTCATGACATGTGCCAGCTTCGGTCCAATACCTTGACCACTAGGCTACCGTGGCCACTCAGTTGGTTCTGAGAAAAAAATACTTCGAAGTATACTTGGAGGTGTAAACGAAAACACAAAAGCTGGAAAAGAAGATACAATTTTGAATTACCGTTAAATCCGGCGTATAACGCGGACCTATACTTTCAAGCTGCATTTTTTAATTTTTAGGTATATTCGCCGTATAACGCACCCACCCACTCTTTTTTTTACGAAGAAATCTGAAATGTTAGTATATAGTGCTCTTGTGTTTTGAAGTCAATTATTCGAGAGGTATTATACCAGACTTTTGAAAAAATAGTATACTTCTAGAATTACAGCCCTTTAAATTAATAAGGCATGTGTGATTTCTTTTAAATAAACAGTATTTTTCGATATCTATAAAAGTAATCTTTTATGTCATCTCTTTTGTTATTTTTAAGTCTATCGTTTGTATACCCGGCGTATATAACAAGCATCCTTAAATTTGGATCTTATTTATTCTCTTTTATGTTGAAAGGGCCCGTTATAGACGGATTTTACGTTAGATATAATTTATAAAGAACCTGACATCATTAAATACATAAAAATAAATAGAATTAATTGAATGGCCCATATAATTCGAATGCCAGATGATAATGCTGTCAAAAAGATACTGTAGTTCAAAGTCACTAGTATTCGGAAGCGTGGAAAACCAAGGCTGAGATGGATAGAATCAGTGGAATCAGACTTTAGGATTATAAACGAGGAAACTTGGAGGACAAGAGTAAACAAGATGTCATTATGGAGGAATCATCAAAGGAAGGCAATGGTCCATGAGGGGCTGTCTTGCCAGATATGATGAAATGATTCAGTTGATTAATAATTCATTCATTCAGTCATTAAATAATTATTTCATTTCCTCAAAGATGACTAGTGCAGTTGAGATTTGTGTATCTCTACCCTAAAAATAAATAATTATCCAAAAAAAAAAAGGATTGCAAAAATCAAATTATACTAAGAAAAGATGGATTGAGACTTTAAAGCGAAATTAATTTTCTCTAGAATTAAGGCAAAATCAGCTGTTGATAAGTAACGACATTTTAGGAATTTATTTCCAAAAGAAAAAAAAAATATTTTTCTAAATTTTTTAAGAAATACGTAATAATACACCACAGCTGAATCTGAGAATCTCTTATTTTGAAACCAAATTATTATGAGAAAATATTTAGACATTAACGGTTAGAAATATCTCACAAACTTACCCAAATAATCCATTAGAAATATTCATAGAGAAATATTGTAAGCAGAGAATTGAGAAATAGAGTGATATATCGGGAAGAAAGTTTCTAAATAGTCATTCATAAAATTTGAATTTAAGAGAGAAATTTTACAACACTTTTTGTCGAATGAATTTCTCTTTTGTTACAGCGATTTTCTGAATTTTTAATCTTAGCTCTTGATTCTCAGTTATACCCACCAAAACCAATGCAATAAACTACAGGGTGCATCCAAAGCTTCTTTGTAGGAAGACATGAAGATACTTAAATATGATTTTCTGATGATAAGAAATGTGTAACATGTTGTGAAAGAAGAAAATTATAAAATATAGAAATTAATAAATACTTTAAGATTTTTAAATTTTTTTTCACTCACTAGAAATATGAACTTACTAATTATTTATATTTATTAAATATTCATTAGATGTTTTTCAATGTTTTGTATATATATACGATCGATATATATATACGATATATATATATATACGATACGAAACATTGAAAAACATCTAATAAATATTTAATAAATATAAATAATAAGTAAGTTCATATTTCTAGTGAGTGAAAAAAAATTTAAAAATCTTAAAGTATTTATTAATTTCTATATTTTATAATTTTCTTCTTTCACGACATATTGGTATCTATGTTGGATGTATAATAAAACACAAGAAATGCATTTAAAAATAATCTCCTATAACCACTCATAATAATCATATAACCTCCAAAAATAATAAATAATTAATCAGTTACGTAATAAAAAAATAGCTACATAAAATACGTTTCCTTGATCGAAAAATTTTTTTGTAAAAAGTATTGATCAAAGTGCTTGACATTAATGAATAAAAACATCATTTAATTTTTCTTGCAAAAAAAAGAGAGAGAGAGAGAAACAGCTGTTGTTATTTTTTCATCCTAATTAGATTACTGAATAATAGATGAAATGATTAAAGTATATTTTGACTATTAGTTATTTTAAATTATATGCATTAAAAAATTCATGAGTAACATTATCGATGAATGTCGCGCATTGCAATAACCGTTTTCTCAATATATATGAAGGTTATTATAAGAACGGAAAAGAAAATTAAATAAATTTAGCTGCTCTTTAAAAATATTTTAAATTTTCGTGGAAGAAATAAAGGAAAAATAATGAAATGCATTGAATTTCGAAATGTATTTTGAAACGTTCTAAGAATTGCAATATTTTCTATTAGGATCTGCTAAGATTAGCTCAAATAAATTTTAATAAGTAATTGCCTCAAGTTTTTTCTTCCTGTGTGTAGAAAATAGAATAAATTATTAATAATAGCAATACTACGAAACATAAGACATTTCGAAATTCCGGTTATTTTTTAAGATGAAATAATTCAGTGCAATTTTGAATTTTCTGGTAGACATCAAATTTTAAATCAGTCATTGAAAAAAAATATATATGTTAAAATAAATTAAAATATACTATATTAAAGAAAATTCATTAGGACTGAATTAATAATGAATGTTACCACTTGTTGAACGTTTTTAGAACCCTTTTTCGTAACATATCACACAAATAGTTTAAATTGTGATAAATTTAAAATTATAACATTGAAAAAAAATTATTACTTTAAGCGATTCTAAGACTAAAAGGAATTTGAAAAAATATTTTTTTTGTATATGATAAAGGCTATTTTACTAAATACTATAATTTTCCCCGATCTTCAATGAAGCGCTCCTGAGGGGATTTTTTTTCTGTCTTTTATTTATCTTTCATATATACAGTAATGCCCCGAATTTACGCGATCGGTGGGACTGAGTGATAACCGCGTAAGTTGTAGTATAATTTCGCATAAAGTAAAAAAAAAATTTTTTTGTCAATTCCTACTTAGATCAACAAAGAAAATTTTTATTTTAGCTACTTTTTATCAAATATTTACAATTAATATAAATATGTATATACACACAACAGAATCACAACATTAAGTGGTAATTAATTTTCATTAATTATCATTAAAGTATCGTATTGTCATCCAAAATAATCGTGTATATAAAATTTCAGTTCAACTGAATGCTTTAAAATGTGAGAAAAAAGCCTTTTCATGTTTTGACACAAGTTGCCAAAAATGTTGCCAACGTGGCTGTATTTGTAATTCTTTAAATAATTAGTTTTAATCAATTAATTTTTATTAATTATAATTAAATTATTGTATTGGCATCCAAAATAATCATGTATATAAAATTTCAGCTCAATTGAGCGCTTTAAAATGTATTTTATTAACGATTGAAAATTCCACCAAGATAAATAAATATATAGAGAGTGTGAGCTAATTGTAGGAATTGAATAAATACATATAAATTATTTTTAATTGGGACCAGAGACGAAAGAAAATAATAGTTTAGAACAAAAAAAAAGTTTAATAAAATCTTAGATAACACAAATACAAAATCGCAAATCGAAGTTATTTTGATGTAAAAGGTCTCATAAAATCTAACAAGTAGTATGCCGGCTCAAAGATTTTTATTTCTCTCGCAAAATTTCCCTTTTAGCTGGCTAATAATTTTTTTTAATTCCTTGTCTTGTTGAAAAATAAGCTCTTCGTTGGAGTATGTATTTTCAAAAATTTGTAACCCTTTTTCAATTAAACAGCCTTTTATCAAATTACTATCCATTATTCAATCTTGCAATTGAACTGGGTCTAATGACTTCAGTTCTTATGTCTCGCTATCGCGCATGCATTTCTATTAGCTCATCAATTGTTAGCTCCTGATTATGGTAATCCAGCAGTTCTTGAATGTTATCACGATCCAAAAATTTATTTGAAGCTGGGAGTGAGTAATCGAATTGTGTACCTCTCGAACAAAAAACGAATCGACTAGACTTGAAAATCGCGTAATTTATATGATATAATTATGTTCTTATTTTCTGATTAATTTGAAATAAAAAAAGGTTATGGAAACCTAGTGCATCAAGATCGCCAACATTAGGAGCTTTAATACTAAAATTAAATCAGCATTTCTCAAATTGTGGGGTGCGCCTCCCTCCCCCTAGGAGGGCGGGATAACCCTACTAGGGGAGGGAAGCATATCGAAAAGTCGAAAATAAAAGATTAAAAATAATTATCAATTTACTTAAAGGAAGCAAAACAAAATACATTCTGACATAATAAAAAATAAAATACTTGTTCATAGTGATATAAGATACTTATAAATGTATAAGTACTGCAAAAAGTTTCCGACAATTAATTTATCAATACTAAATTAAAAACAAGTTTAGTAATTACTAGTGATTTCCATAGGCATGTCATATAGTACAAAATCATATACTTTTCTTGATAATTTGTGTAGTTCATAATTAAAGTCGCATTCTAGCTTTAGCGTTGAAGTATACTATTATTGCATTCAATACATAGTTGTTGTATGAGGGGGACGCGGTAAAAATTATGACTCAAAATTGGGTCCCAAATATTGAAAGTTTGATAAGCACCGAATTAAATCAAAGATTTGGACCGGCCTGAAACGACTAATCGTACGCATTAATAGAGTGGATGTTGTTCATCAGATGAAATCCGATTTTTAAATCCTGGCATAGAACGCTGTGAAAGCTGTGAGAAAGAGATATCTACTCAAGTAATAATAATTAGCATAAATCTAGCAAAATACTACCTGAAATTGAATTTATATCTTGAATGAACAGAGAAATGAAACAAATATAACTTGAAACTATTTTATTTCAAATGTTTTTGTAAAATGAAGGATTTTTTTTTATACCTGTAAATATTGTATTTGATTCTTGAATAGCGAAACAACGAAAAGATTAAAACAAATTTGCATTGGCATCAAAATAAGTTGATATTGGGAATTATTTAAAAAGCAAGTAATATAAAAAAACAATTTTTAAGTCAATTCCTACTTAGATCAACGAAGAAAAAATTTATTTTAGCTACTTTTTATTAAAGAGAATATAAATGTCATTTGTATATAAATATGTATATGCATATGACAAAATCACAACATAATGGTAATTAATTTTTATTAATTATCATTAAAGTACCGTATTGTCATCCAAAACAATCGTGTATATAAAATTTCAGTTCAACTGAATGCTTTAAAACGTGAGAAAAAAAATCTTTTAAAGTTTTGACATAAGTAGCCAAAATGGTCGCTAAGTCGTCAAAAATGATGCCAATGTGGCTGTATTTGTAATTTTTTAAATAATTAGTTTTAATCAATTAATTTTTATTAATTCTAATTAAATTACTGTATTGTCATCCAAAATAATCATGTATATAACATTTCAGCTCAATTGAGCGCTTTAAAATGTATTTTATTAACGATTGAAAATTCCTCCAAGATAAATAAATAAATATATAGAGAGTGTGAGCTAATAGTAGGAATTGAAAAAGGGACAAAAATCATGTATTATATACTCATAAAACTAAATAGGAATTGAGTGCTTCTTTGCCTCCTTATTTGAAACTGATGCAATTATTAATACAAACAATAAAAAATCATTCTAAGTTTTTATGTAGAAAGGCAAAAAAATAATTATGTACTAAATTGCAATAAATCTTATAAAACAAAGCAATGAATAGAGATATAACAAGACAGTATAGGTAAAAAATAAGATAGCCCCATTACAATAAGAGTTATTATTATAGAGCGAAAAAATGAATGGGAAGGGAGGGGGAGATTGTGTGAAAGAGTTTTAAGTAAAAATTTTATTATTAACATCATCCAATAGGTTTCTTCTCAATCAATTATTAAAAATTATATCAATTTATCTTATCGTTTGAATTATTCCTTCTGCGTTACTATGGCGATACCATCGATACAATTAAAAATGCATATGCTTGAAACAGCAAAAGTTTTTGGGATGACTTTTTTAGATGCTTTGAATTATTTGACCTATGAAATATCGTATTTTATATGGAAACGTTTTGCTGTAGAAAATTAGTATTTATCAGAACAAGAAACGTTTCGTTGCATTTTACGAGTAATAATTGGAATGAAAAGAAAAGTACAAGTCTTAATAATGACACATAAAAATTAATACCTTTAAAGGTAGTGGTTCATTTATTATAGTAGATAAATTTCAATTAAAGTCACCTGAAGGCAACTAGCAACTAGTCTCCAGATTTTAAATCAGTGGCAAGAATTATGCCTGAGGTAGAACCTTACTCCTCTAATTTCTGCACCACGTAAAGACTTTGAAGCTTAGTTCCACTTAAAGTAT
>BMAV01008719.1:2594-87540 GCA_019973955.1 Trichonephila inaurata madagascariensis | reverse complement strand
TTTCTGCACCACGTAAAGACTTTGAAGCTTAGTTCCACTTAAAGTATAGCGATGTTCACCATTCCATACGGGTTTTTAGAGCAATCGGGGCTCGAACATTGTATGTTACAAAGTTCAGCTGGGCGTGACAGCTGGGCAACCGTAGTCGTGAATGACAGTGTTTTGATAAAACACTCAAACATATTTTAACTATATTACTAATTCGATTATTTAAATTCAATTTTAATGAAATAATTCTGATTCAGATTGCTGGTAAGAGACTATAAACTTGCCCCCTCCCCCACCAAATATATTTTCGAATACATTCTTCAACAATCATACCAATGGAAGGTAGCAATTTGCATTTTGAAGAGAAGCGGTTTTTCTGAAACACCTGTTTGAAGCCTCTATCTGTGTGATGTTACCTGTCTTTTGCTAATAGAAGGTCATTAAAACAAGGATAAAATATTCGCCACTGCCTTTCGTGCAACTATCAAGTGTTTCAGATGTCTCAGACACGTTTCACGTTCTGAAGACACGAAAATTTACCGTATTTAATTTTCATAGCTCTATATGTAAAATGTATTAACCATATAAATCAAAGGAATCGTTCAGAGTTGTCTTGCTAGATCTTCTAATTGGTATCCCGGATGTCTCATGTCTGATAAATAGGGTTATTAGCTAGGAACGAAAGTTTTCGAAGTAGGCTTATGCAACTAAAATCGGATCTTGATTCTCGCATTTATTAGAATGATGTTCTTTATCCTTGACGTAAGCTCTGGGGAACTGGAAGAAGTATTTTGTAAACAAGCTGCAGGAATTTATTTGATAATGAGACACATAACGAATGTGAAGCACAGTAAGGTTTCTCAATAATCTCAAATAAATAAAATTATTCCGTTCTTAGGGAATTTCGACTTTGTGACAGAAGGTACTTATTTAAATCCAAAAGTACTTAAAGTTCGAAGGAAGCTAATAATCTGTTATTGATAAAACTATATGTTTAAATGTGGGGTATAGCTATCAAATCTCTTTTAAGGCTTTGACTTTATTATAAATTTACTTTAATGGCAGAAACCGATATTTTAAACTGTATGATAATGGTGATGGAATAGAAAGTTATGGATAATATTTATTTTAAGTGAGAAGAAAAATGTTTTTCATTTATTGAAAAAGATCGTTAGAAGATAATGGAAATCAAAATCAGGACTTTATTTTTTGTTAATTAATCTGATTCATTATCTTGAAACCTATAAATCAGTGATATTCAAACAGTGTTCTACGGGACTCTGGGGCTCTCCAAAGCATACTCGGGGGTTCCCCGAGTCCAAATAAAAATTCTAAGAGAAAAACCATAATTATATATACAAAATAGTTCCCTGTTTTAATGGTGTTTGTATGGCCACAAAATTATCTAAAGTTGAGTTTCCCAAGGACACAAATAAAATAAATTTAAGTAAAACTTAATGTATAAATAAAATTGGCATTAGATAGCCTTTCTTTTTATCAATTTCCTGCACATTTCATTACAATGTAATAAAAAAATATTCATACGCATTTCTGCATATGTACTTTCTAGATTGGGAATACTCTATTGTTTTTGATCCTGAATTACACAAAATAATTTTATACTCGTTAATGCAATGGTTTTCAAAACTAAGTGAAATGGAATGGGATGGATGTAGAAGAGTTTTAAAAATTATACAATGAAGGTAGGCGTTTTTACAAACAGAGAAATACGCCTATCAGAGATTACATTTTCAAGAAAAGATCTAACACCTGTAAACTGATATTTCCCAGAGGATAAATTAATAAATCAGAAGACTTGTCAATGATGGAAAAGGGACAGTTGATCCCCTTACCAACAAATTCGATTTTATTAAAATCTAAATTTAAGCAGAAACAGCTAAAAGTTTTAGGCTGTAAATTTGCGGGATACACAGAAGTTTCTCACACAAGTATACACATTTTAATACCCTTCTGAGCTATGTATTTACGTTAAAAGTATTTCTCAACATATGAGGCAAAAAAATAAAACATAGAAACAAATTAACGCAGACTATGAAATGCAACTGCAGGTAACGTAAATAGACCTAGACTTTCATAGTGTGTGTAAAAAGTGCAAACACATATTCCAGTTACAAAATACAATGCAAAAGTAGATGACACGTGAAGTACGAACTTATACAGTTAATGAGTAAATTACATTAATATGATAAGAAATTTTTAATAAAAAAATATAGTATTTTAGAACTCGATTACCTGATCTCGACTGCGTCAGATCCAGACCCACGAAATTCATCATGGCAAAGGGCTAGATCAGCGATACTCAACCTAAGGCCCGCGGGCCGCATGTGGCCCACCGGGCTTATCTGAGTGACCCACTCATTGCCCATTGCACAAAAAAAAGGAATTCGATTATTTAAGAACAATGTATTAAGGTATCCGACTACGTTCGGAACCGTGATTTTAAAAAAGCGCATAAATGGATAATTTTCATGATATTTAGTGTCACTTAGATTAGAATACATGTATAAATTGTTTTAAGGACATTTTGACAAAAAATTTTTTATTTAAATACAATATTTTGGCAAAAAATTAACTTAGAATAACCTTTTTTTCAAAATGTTCTTCTTTTATAAAAAATGCTTTTAAAATAATAATATTTCGCGCGCTTATATTAAGCAAAGACTTCTCCAGAAAGTCTGAACAATTTTTTTTGAAAATTTCACATTATCTTCAATGTTAGAACCAACTGAAATAATTATCGTCGTTTTTTTCTTAAAATTTCTCCCCTCTGTTGTCGTAAAACATGGATAAACCCACTTCTAAGTTATATATTTCAAAAATTCTAGTTAAATCTCTGTACAGAGGTCTGAGCTATATACAGGCAAAATATTATTATAATAGAAGCATTTTTCACAAAAGGAGAATATTTTGGTCATTCTATTTTCATTATTTGTCAAAATATTGTACTTAAATAATTTTTTATTGTAATAATATTCTTAAAACAATTTTATATACGTTTTCTAATCTAAGTGACACTAAATATTATAAATATTATCCATTTATACGCTTTTGCAAAATCACGGTTCCGAACGTAGTCGGATACCTTAAAAATTTAGCGGGAAAGTCTAACACAATCAAGAAATCAAATACATAAATTTTGCTATCGATGTCGGTACGGGTATGAATTGAAAGATTTTTTTTCTCGTCTATTTGTAACTGTAACAGGTAATAATAAATAACAATTACCAGTAGAATAGTGAATTGAACTGGAGTAGTGACTATTTTATGGGTGAATTTGAGTTTAAATTGTAAACAAATAATACTCATTTCAGTCTGGAATTCTGGCAAAATTTCTTTTTGCTGCCATTCTATGCTTGATAAATTAATGTTTGAAATAAAAATAAGAGAGGCTTTATCAAAAGAAAGATAAATCAAATTATCAAACAATTGGGCAGCTTTGTTTGTACGACTATGTCAAGGGTGGAATGAAATCGAAACTACTTCACAACTCAATAAAAATGCATAGAACTGAAAAAAAAATTAAGTATGTTTGATAAAGATTAATATAGTGTAAAAAGCCAAAAAATAAATAAATAAATAAATAAATAGATAAAAAATTAGTTTTAATTCTTTGATCAATTTTCCAATTTTAAGAGTCAAATATTGACTTGGTCTTATATTGTTTTTTCCATTAATCCTCACGCGTTGCGGCCCGCGTGAAATATCTGCCATATATATGCGGCCCGGCAGGAAAAAAGGTTGAGTATTCCTGGGCAATATGAATGCCTGTCGTTTGTTGTAGTCTTGAGTACCATACAGGTGACATGATTTTAGCTCGGTTACATCTCAATTTAGGCGGAGAGTTCCCACCTATCTTCCCCTTCCACCAACCTCAAGAGAGGACTTGTGGCTCGATGGCTATTTAGTAGAGAGTTTTTTTTTATAGTTTTCCAATATCATTCCCGCCATATTTGACATATTTGACAAATTTCGTGATTGTAATGATTTCTCCACTCATTACTTTCTCTTGAATAGGCCCAAAGATTTTCCTTAAGTTTTTTCTTTAAAAAATAAGCAACTTTTCTTCCTCTGCTTTATTGAGGGTCCAACATTCACTTCCATACAGAGCAATAGGCCTGATTAAAGTTTTATATATGCTCAACTTGGTGTTTATAGATATAAAAGACTTGAATTTGTTTCTTGGGCCATGAAAACATCTATTAGCCAAATAAATTCTATTATTTATTTCAATTTTCAGATTGTTGCTACATGAGATCAGAATTCCTAAGTAAGTAAATCAAATACATTTAACTTAACTCAGTGGCGCAACAGCCCGTGAGGACCAAGGCTTACTGTGCCCAACTCAGTATACGCGACCTTGGGCCCTGAGGTACATGAACATATGTTCCGGTCAGGTGGTCAATCTGACGCGAAACCCCCAGCGTTAAGTTCTCAAACAAGCTTGGTACTCATTTATCGACCCGCTGAAGGGACAAAAGGCTGAGTTAACCTTGCCCAGCCCGGGGTTTGAATCTCGGACCTGTGGTGCGGAAGCGCGATGCACAGACCACTCAGACATTAGGCTTCAAATTTAAACTATACTAAATTCAGACTATACTAACTTGAACTATACTAAATTCAAACTGTACTAAATTCAAACAATATTCGTTTAAACTATACTAAATTCAAACTGTACTAAATTCAAACAATATTTATTTAAACTATACTAAATTCAAACTATACGAATTAAAAGTATACTGAATTAAAATTATACTAATTATAAATGTTATACTAAATTCTCAATCTATACTAATTAAAACGCTCTCTCTGTTATATTATACTAAATTTACTAAATTATAAACTAAAACTATAAAATTCAAACTATTCTAATTTGAATCTTTTTTTTTTTTTTTTTAATTTTTTATAAATAAAGATTTTATTTCAATTGTGAAATAAGACGATAATATTGATAAAAGTGAAATAAAAATACAAATACATACCGTAAAATCCGGCGTATAACACGCTCCTATACTTTCTAGCCACATTTTTATTTTTTAGGAATATTCGCCGTATAACGCGCACTCCCTTTTTTACGAAGAAATCTGAAATGTTAGTATACAATGCTCTTATGCTATGAAGTCATTTATTCGAGGTATCATCCCAGACTTTTGAAAAAATAGTATACTTCTAGAACTCTACAACTCTTTTACTCTGTGGGAATATAATTTCTTTTAAATAAAGATTATTTCGATGTGTGTAGAAGTAAAAAAAAAATTTATGCTGATCTCTTTTTTTCTTTTTTTTTAAGCTATAATTTTTATACCAGGTGTGCACCTCTAAATTTCGATGTTATTTTTGTGCAAGAACTGCACGTTATACGCAGGATTTTACGGTATATAAATTAAAAACTTATGTTTTCCTCTTAATCTAATTATTAATAGTTCGTTTAATTGTAGCATGTTCTAATCCGTTAAGTTATTTTATATAACTTTCGCTAGAATTAAAAAGCATTAGTATGATTAATGCTAATTTCAGTGTAAAATACTATTAACTAATAATTTTTGCAATTTCAATTTTTTCTGAATTAACCTTTTGGGTTGAAGATGGTTCATTGCTTTTAAAATTTAATGAAATAATTTTTTTTCAAAATACAGTAGAGTCATAGATGAATATTTTTTGAAGAAAACAGATTAAAAAGGAAAAATATACGAAACTTCATTATTTTTAGCTTACATAATGTAAATACGCTCCGAAATGCCACCAAAAATTAATTTCAAGATTTATTTTATTCATTAAAGGATAGTGTTTATGAAAAATTAAATTAAATAAAAACTAAAACTAAATACTAGGAACGTGATATACGGTAAAAATATTAACTTACTTTCACGTTATTATCATGCTTTTAATTGCCAACGAAGTATGTAAAAAATAGAAAAATAATTTTCTGTTAAAAATTTAGATATAAAGCAGTAAACGCGAAAGATTAGCATAAAAACGTTAACTAAAACACGCTTAGTATTGATGTTGATAATGCAGTTAAAATTTATTAGGCTGTTTATATAACGGTAATGTGTGAAATATATTTATTATATACTTAAATAAATTTAAATTTTAATAGAACTTATGCAATTTTCTTTCCCATAGTTTATAGAAAAGGGGATAATTTTAATCGAAAATATATAATATGTTTTTATATTTTTCATCTGGTTTTCCTTTGTGTATCATGAACACAAAGCATTGAATTTATTACGAAAATGTTTTATGGGTTACTGCTTAGTAGTAAAAAAGTTGTTACGATGAAAAAAATTAGCGATGTGTGAAATACTTAGAGGGAAAAAAGTAACCAACCTATTGTGAAAAATAGTTCTAATGGTTCTGCATTAATTGACGTTGGAAAAAAAAAGAAAAATGTTTAAAGAACCACGAAAAGATTGAGTACTACGCATAAGATTTTCTAAAGTTTGTTACCAACAAAAGATTGCATAATAGAACATGCGATTACTTTTTGAAAATAAAAATTCTTTTTCTCATGTTTTCCCTTTAAAAATATAGAATGTGGTTCTTTCTTTAGACCACAAAAAGAGGAAGAAAAAAAGAAAAAAAAAGACATTTTTTTGTTTTTTTTTTTTTTTTTTTTCTTTTTTCGGACGACTTTTAATTTTAAATCGTTTTTTTTTCTGTGAAAAATATACTAAATGAAAAAAATAAAGTTAAAAAATAGGAGGTTGTATCAATCATTGTCAATGAGTTTTTTTTTACTTTTGACGAAAAGAACATTAATGTCGGAGTTATATATATATATATAATAAAAGCAAACTATGTATAAATGCATAATATTGCTAAGAGGCTAAATGTATACCTCGTGATTTTTAATGAGTTGCTTTAGATACACTACAACTGTAAAATGATGACTGGAACTTTATAAATAATGATTTATAAAAATAATTTCAATCTTCCATCTTTTGAGCATTTTAAATGAACATTCGATTGTCTTATAAATAAAAAAAAAATTCAGGTATTGTAAAGGAATTTCATGCATAAATCTTAATTTATCAAGAAAATTATAATGTGTTAAAACAAAGAAAAAAATTTACATTTTATGTTGTTTACATATTTTGAATGATATGGAATGAATAATAAAAGTAGAAAGTTAATCCAATCTGTGTGTAAACGTATATACTTTTTACTTTTCGATAGGCGTCGGATAACAGATTAGTTACGTTAAAAATAGTATGTGGAACTATAAAATTTGAACCATCATAATAAAAATCCTTAAATAAAAATCCTTTAAATACTGAAATTGTTTTGAACTGTTTTTTAAAATAAAAAGAAATCGTCAAGAGTGCAAGTTCTTTTTTTAAAAAAAATTATAGGGGAATAAAAAAAAAAGGAATTCTGAATATTTAACAAACCGCATGAAGTAGTACAGTTATAAACTGCTATATAAACTAAAATTTAACAAATAGTTCGTTTACCTTTGTTGATTTCTGTTCCTATTGCAGATATCAAGTTATAAGTCAAGCAAGTTAATCTGAGAAGCTTGCCCTGTACATTTCTTCTTATGCCTGATAGATGGCAGCACATGTACCAAAATTGATGAGTGATGGGAACGAAAGTGACCCTGTTTCAAAAGAATAGTGTTAATGCTAAAAATTCTCATTTGAGTAACAAGTAATATTTTTTTTATTAATTTTGCTGAAAGAAAAAGAAATTATTTGTTTTTTGAACATTAAAAAATAGAACTCCTAAGTTTTTTACAATATATTTTATGTGAGTTTTACTTTCATTATTTTTTTTTATCTTTACAATTATTAATATACATATTATGAGAGAGATGCTTTAAATTATTGATTTCTTTAACTAATTTCTTTTAGTTCGGAATAAGAGATATTGTAACTTACATAACATTTCAATGATAGTGATAAAATGCCTCATCCAGGAATTGCTAATACTTCTTAGATAACAATGTTGCAACACAGGGATTAGTTAAGATTAAAAAGAGTAGTGTAGAGACTAATATAATGATTATAACCACATGCAAATCAATTTCGTAAGCTAAAATACTGGTTAAATAAACAAATTACATGATATTTTTATCATAACTGAATCTCCAAGCAAAAAAAAAATATTTAGAATGATTTATAGTTTTACGCGGGGTGGGATGTATTTTTGTGTCAAATCTCTTAGTTTTCGGCAAATCTAAAACTACGTGATAGATTTATGGGAAAATTGACTTTTTCTTTGTTTGGGGAGGTAAATACAAAAATCTTTATACTTATTACTATACTTAATTCCGTTATACTTATTACTTTTTACTTATACTTTACTTATATATTACAATACTTAATATTTTTCCCCGTTTAAAATATAAAATTTATTTCAAAATTTGTCTTGGAGAATGAATTTGGATCTTCTTTACTCAATCATCGTGGCAGAATATTGATTTCGATTACCTCATAATATCAGATTAAAATACAGTCGGACCTCTTTATAACAAAGTCGCTAAATCCCGAAAAAAAGTTCATTATACGGAAAATTCGTTATATAGAGGTTTATCTTTCAATTTTCTTTATAAACCATATAAAACAAATTTTAAATTCATAAGCACTAATATTAAAAAAAATAATTATTCATACTTTTTTGTAAATTAATATATATTTATATTTTATATATCTTATACCTATCAAACAAAATAAAGAAAGAAAGAAAAACTGCATGGGAAGTTTCTTGACACCTTTATCCACTTCTTGAAGAATTAAATGTTTTCCTTTGATGCTCAAGCACTTATGTTTTGGCATTTTCGAGCTACAAGAAACGAAGCTACCAGTATAACTGATCAACACTACAAATGAACAGATACTAGTTTAAGGGCATGGATACACGAGACAGTTCTAATGAGGGTGAAAGGAGATATGGAAGATGTTTCTAGTGAACTGGGCAATGGGGTTAAAGGTTGCACACTTCTTGGACGAAAAGCATAGAATTCTATTGCTGTCATTGAGTTAGGATCTAATAAAACTAGTTCAAGATTTATGACCACTATAAAGTGTATCAAAAAAGAGAATAACTTGAAATGTCCAGAAATAATTTAAAAATAGGAAGCAAAAAATTGAATCACAAGGGGAAAAGTTCGTTATATAGAAAATGCACTTCGCTATTGGAAGTTTATTTAACGAAGAAAATCGTGAAATGTTCTGGGTCCCAGGAAAAAGTTCGCTATATAGAAAAATTCGGACTATAGAGGTTTGTAATATGGAGGTTCGACTGTATTTACATCAAACTATTGATTAAAAATTCTATTTTGCGAGCCCAAACGCCCGTAAATAACAGCTTGGTACTTCTTTTTCCTCTGGATAGCGACAATTTAGTGACTTCAAAAAGATTTCTCAATTATATCGCCAAATTTATCAAGATATATTGCCATTTATTTGATTTTGTTGACTTTATCACCGTTAATATTGCTTTCGGGACAATAGACGCATTCTTTAATGATTGTCATACAACTGGATCTTAGACCATTTAATAAAAGGATTATAAAAGAAAATACATAGAATGTGAGCAGTCAATATCATTTTTCGAATAAATAAATAAATCTAATATACATATTTAACCAAATACTGTATAAATTTAAAATTTAATAATCGCAGAGGTGTTATATTTTTTATAAAAATAAAAAATACTTAACAGCAGATAATTATCGCATTTTTGCTTCATGTTTTTTACCTCCACCATTGTTCAAAAAGGATTGCGCGAATTTCTTTAAGGATTATTATTATATCAACAAGTTTCTGTTTTGTTCCATGATTTCTAGTTACTTTTATATTATTTCTAATTCATTTTGTGTTTACGTTAGGTTAGTTAACTGAGTAAAAGTAACATTTTACAGAAGTTTGCACAAAATATTGGTCGATCTAAAACAAACTGCCAAACAGAAAAAATCATTTTCAAAATAAAAATTGTAGCTATGGATAGATATATTACGATATAATATAAGTTGACAATTCAAGTAGGTATATTACATACCATATTTTTTAACAATGTATTTCTCCAATCTCTGCCGTACAACTAAGCATAGCTTGCTAAATTAAAAATGTACAAAAAAACATTTTTGCAGTAAACACAAATGAGCTTCTTTGAACTTAATAGAATGCTTTTCAGTATTTTTCTCAATAGCAGATGATATCAGTATTTTAGTCCCATGATGTCGATGAACTATGAGCAAAGGTCAGTGCTACATGGACAATAATAACGAAAGAGATCATCAAAAACTTTCATTAATCGATAGTAAGATGGATTGCTCATTTTGACGATCCGTATAAGCTATGGATTCTGGACGAAATTAATGATTCTTTTCCAATTATATTAATGCGCGATTTCAGTAAATCATTTACTTCGAGTCTCCTGCTCTAAATGTCTGCTAAGTTTTGATCTTATTTCAATTACTTCATCCGTGTGGCATTTTTCCCATTAGTATTTTACAACTTGCAGATCATTGGCATAAGATTAATCGATTGCAATTTTTCTTTCATCTCCTCATTTATATATGTGTTTATATTCTCGCATTGAAGCTAAAGAAGAAATTTACACTGAACAAATCTATTTGTATTTATGTTTTCAAAAAAAGACATGACAATATTAATTAAGTTGTTGTCTTAATAATGATTAAATTTAGTGTAATAATAAATTCCTATAAAACAAAAAAAAAATTGACCTAATTTTTTAAAATTGTTTTTAAATAGAAGGACCATATTTTTTTTAAAACAAAAAAATTCTCAGTGATTATAAATTTTAATACTAGCATTGTGTTCACTAATGCTTCATAACTGAATTTAAAATGAAATGCTCAACAGAATATTATTATTTTGCTGTTGTCCGTTGAATCTTGAATATTGCAGAATTTTTGTGACCCTTGTTACAAAAATAAAATTGTAATTCTTGAAAGAGGTGCAAAATGGATTTTAAGTTACTCAGTGACGTAACGTATACCCCCGCAACCACCGCATTTCGGGGGGAGGAGGCAAATCCTGACTTACGCCAAGTACATATTTGGGCTTCGGGCCCAAAGCCTGATTTTGCAGAAAGGGCCCTAATATTCTCCGCTACGCCACTGAAGTTACTTGTTTTATAGGGAAAAAAACATTTTTTTCCCCATAGGATTTATCTTTCTCTTATCTAAACAAAGTTTTTGATATTCCGAGTTTGAAATCACGAAAAGATCTTTCTTGTTTATTTATAAAGGGATCAGCAATACTATTGAACTGCATTAGTATTTTAAACTTTATTCAGTTTTCGGTACCAATGCGAGAAGTTTGAGAAACTATTGCTCATTCGAATATAGGTTATTTAGGTGCAACTACATAGATTCCTCAGTGTTTAACTTTTATAGAATTTTTAATAGGTTTTCTGAATAACTTTTTTAATGTCTTTTAATATTTTTAAATGTAAAGACTTCTTTTCAACTCTTAATATGCATTTATTTTTATTTTTCTATGTTTTTTAATATTTTTTGGTGTGCTGACAGTGTTTTCCCATAATATGTGGGTTTTTTAACTACTTATATCTTTTTAAATTTAGTTTGGTAAAATTTTGGGGCTGTTGTATTTTTTTTTTTTTTTTTTTTTTGTCATACACTTTGTAGCTGGAGTTTTTTTCTGTAGTGTGCATTTCCAATAAATAAATAAATAATGAATATCATTTTACTTATATTTCAATCGACAAAAGCTGTTATAATAAGATAGGAATATATTGAAACTATTATAAAATGGCATGTACCTATTGAAGCTCTTATAATAAGGCATGAACCTATTGAAGCTATTATAATAAGGAATGAACCTACTGAAACTATTATAATAAGGTAATAATATGTTGAAACTTTTATAATAAAGCCCCTGAACCTGTTGAAGCTAGTATAATAAGGTAATAATATATTGAAACTAGTATAATAAAATAATAATATATTGAAACTATTATAATAAAGCATGAGCATATTGAAGTTATTATAAGACATGAACCTATTCAAGCTATTATAATAAGGTATGAACCTATTGAAGCTATTATAGTAAATCGATGAATATATAAGGAGTTACTTCTTAGAACAGAAACTGCAAGTAGGAAATTTTCTCCATACCAATGACTTATCATAATAATCTTGATCGAGTTTCTTATTTTCAAATCTAATTCTATTTCCTTTCTAAGAAACTAAAAGATTTGAGCGATATAATTCTTATAGGCTTTTAATAGGAGCGATAACTCTTGTCAGTTCTACCTAATTGTTTGATCTTAGCTGTTTAGTTTCCTTTGAAACATTAAGCCTTCTTTGAAATTGATGTAATTTGCTCCTTCGGTTCTTCGAGAAATTTTACGGAAAGAAGTAAAATTGCACCCGTCGAGGAAAGAATTAAAGCTAGAATATTATTGTCTAATTGTTCGGAAAATGACGATTCTCTAGTTTCTGTCGGGGAGATTATATCATTACAAAAGAAATGAGGATATGCAATTTAAACAGTGTTATTTGATGAAAAAGGACCTTTAACTGTGAAATGGTTAAAGCGAAAATAATCAGATTTAATCTGAAAGTGTGGGTTTTTTCACACTGAATGGAATTAAACACAATAAATGGTAAAAAGTTTTTTGAGAATTGTGTAAGATTGTAGATATTTTTTGGGGGATGGGGTAAGGATTTAAAAAAAAGGAAAGGAAACTCTAGTTTAAGTGTTAGAAAAGTTTGTATTCTATATAAAAAAGAATTTGGTGAAAAGGAAAAATACATCCAAAAGAAATTAAAGAATGTGTGAACTATATATACGTTTTTAACTAAAAAATGTGGTTCACACACATGAGTTCGCAATGTGATGGCATTATAAGTTGATTACAAAAGCGCAATAATTCTGTAAAAGCTTAGAAAGAAGTATTAAACATTGTCTTTAATTTTTAACGAAATCCTTAAAATAACTGGCAATATCTATCGATTTCAGAAAAGACTGTAATGAAATCTTCGAAGACTGAAATACTCATTTTTATCTTCATCTTTACCACACATTAAAATAAGCCTACTGTAATTTACGGATATAAAATTTATTTAAAACGGTACATTTTTATTTTAATACATTGAAGATGACCTAGCAAAATGGATACAAATACTTTATAAGGATTTTCCCTCCGTCTTAATCCTAAAAGTATAGCCCACCTGACTTCCTTGAATCATTCAAAAATGTATAAAATTAGAAGTAAGAAACTTCTAAACGAACTATTCTTAAAATGCGTGATAATATTTCCCTGAAATTGTTTTCCCCTTTATTTTCAAAGTTCTACCACAATGAGCACTATAAATATTTTGTTACGTTTCCTTTTTTATAAGTCGGCAAGCAAATTGCCAACAGATTCTCCAGTAAAATTCATTTTTCTTTTCAATTAAATTTTTCTTTTCATATGAATTACAGAATAATTTACTTTATTTTCCAAACCTCTTAATTACACTTAAAACAATAAATAACATAATTTCAAAGAAGTGCCATTTTAACTTTGAAACAAACAATGAAGAATCGAGAAGATGCGCATCCGGTTTCAACTCACAAAAAGTGATAATAATTAACAATTTAAGCAATGCTTCATAGTCTTTTATTATATATGCATTACATGAGAGAGTAATTGTTAAGTAGAAATTAATTTCCATCATCTTCCAGCTTGCGTAAGGCTCCCTTCCCATCCATTATCATCAAAAGAAACAACTAAAGGTACCGTTTAGAGCGTGTCATACAAGGCACGGCTAGGCTCAGGAATTAAATATTTAGTTTTCTTTGAAATTTTTTAATAAAATGAGTGACAATAAAAAAAAAGATAATCTATGACCTTGATCTTTCAAGCGAAATTCCTTGCTCTTGATGCGTAGCTTTGACAAGCATGAAGAAGCCACGGGTGGATGAAAGAGAAAGTCAATCCTACAGAGGGGATGGACCACCCACGATGTGGAAAGTGAATTTACGTGCAAAAAAGGGCGAGGTTCCCTGCTATAACTCGGACTTTATAGCCGATTTCACACTTCACAGATGAGATTTTTTACACTCCAATAGCCGTTGTCTAACCACCAGCAAACTGTTTTTAGTGTAACTTAGGAAAAGACGAAAAAAGAAAAAGAAAAAAAAAATGTTTTTTTTTCTTTTCCTTTCCTTCTGCAGGGTTTTTTCTTCGTGTTGTCCAATTTCTAAGCGCTTGACTATGATAGGTGAAAGGCCACTGTATATTAAAAGTCCGACATATATGTTTTTTTAAAGTTTTATTTATATTTTGAAAAAAAGGAGAAAGAAACGTAGTTTATGATGTGTTGCGGTTCTTTTAGAGTAAATGGCTCAAAGGAATAAGCCCAGCTCTATATATTTTAAAAATATAAGGTTATGTTTTCTTGCTAGATGATCTAATAATCAATTTTCAACGGAAAGAAATATGTGTCATATTTTTTTATATCGTGGTGTCGTGTTTATTTTTTAAGAAATTTTATTAGCGAAAAATCATTTATTCAAGAAAGAGGTCAAAAATAAGGAGGTAAAAAAGCGCATAAATGAATAATTTTCATGATATTTAGTATCCTTTAGATTGGAATATATGTATAAAATTGTTTTAAGGACATTTTGACAAAAACAAATTACTTAAATACAATATTTCGGCAAAAAATTAACTTAGAATAACCTTTTTTCAAACTGTTCTTCTTTTGTGAAAAATGCTTCTATTATAATAATATTTTGCCTGTATATAGCTCAGACTTTTGTACAGAGGCTCAATTATGATTTTTGAAAAATTCACATTATTTTCAGAGTTACAACCATTTGAAATAATTATCGGCGTTTTTTTTTTCCTTACAATTCTTTCCCTCTGTTGTCATAAAACATGGATAAACCCACTTTTAAGATATATATTTCAAAATATTTGGAAAATGGGTCATTCTATGTTCATTTTTTGTCAAAATATTGTACTTAAATAATTTTTTATTGCAATACTATTCTTAAAACAATTTTATATACATTTTCTAATCTAAGTGACACTAAATATCATAAATATTATCCATTTATACGCTTTTGCAAAATCATGGTTCCGAACGTAGTCGAATACCTTAAAAATTGGGAACATACAGATGAAAAAGTATGAACAATTTATTAATAAGAATAATTAATGTCATCTATTCGTATTAAGTTGAAGAATTAAAAGCGAATTCTTTGTTAAAAATGTATTAATTTTGTAAAATTTTAAGTTTGATAAAGGGTCGTAAATTTTTTTTTAAGTTTTTATTTTTTTAGCTACATATATATAATGTCAACAAAAGAGAAATCGCGTGCACGCATATTAATTGTTTTTATTATTTATTCATGTTTGAAAAGGAATTATACTTATTAAGAGTTCATTAAATTATTTTTAAAAACATGCTGATAAGTTTAGGGAATAAAAAAAAACATTAGAATGACTTCTTGACCTCTTATCTTTTAAGCGATTAGCGACATTTTAAGAAATACAAAAGTACTAAAAAAAACACTGAAAATTCTAAAAAAATAATCTAGAATACTTAAAAAATATTAAAATGAAAAAATAAAAATAATATGCAGACCAAACGACTTTTAGAAACATTTTATAGTGCTCTTATGACACTTTAATCATAACTGAATTTTGTCTCGGATCAGCATTCAAAAATTAATTCATGTAATGCATATTAGTAAAAATTAAATGAAAATTTCAATCCAATACTGGTCAAAATATCTTTCATCATAGTTTTTATATGTTTCTTATAAACATTTAAACATAGACTAAAAGGTCCTTTAATAATTTTAACTAGCTTAAGTAGTTCTAAAGTTTGAACGAGCCAGACACTCACTCGAGACGGATTAAGAGCTAAATAATTATTTTTATTTAACTAATGAGTCTACAAAATTTAAAAGTAAATTTCTGTTTCAGGTAAACAATGATTACTGAACAGAAACTATATAAAAAGGAAATGTAAATTGAAACTTAGTTAATTTGCTTACTACTAAGCTACTTTAACAAAATAGAAAGTTGTTTTGAAATAATTCTCCTTAAATTTGATAAATGTATGACATTTTCTTTAGCAAGGAGTACTTTCATAACATTAATGTCCAATTCCGATTGCGTCAAAATTTGCTGTTATATAGTAAAAAGGGAAATTCAGTGCATTTTCTTTCTTACAAGCAATTTAGTCAAACGAACATAGACTAGCTGGAGGAAGTAGAAATGACGGAACAGAATAAAATAATTTGTAAACCAGAGACGGGCAGTTATTTTGGCTAGAGGGCCACATTGTGGAATTGGAGGACCTTTTTAAAATAATTGCATTTATTAGTCAAATTTGCAACTCAGAAAAAGTATAAATTGCTCCCTAAAAATCAATACATATTATAGTGGCATTTTCATTCAATTTATTTATTGTGTTAATTCCACATGATATACTTCAGCCAGCACATTTAATTTTAGAATCAGCTTAAGGTATCCAACTGCGTTCAGAACCTGGATTTTGAAAACGCATATAAATGAATTTTTTTTTATATTTAGTGTCACCTCAATTAGAATTACCATTTAAAATTGTCTTAAAAATTTTACTACAGTAAAAAGTTATACAAATAAAATTTTTTGGCAAAAAATGAAGAAAGAATGACACATTTTCACAACATTTTTCTTTTTATGGAAAACACTTCTATAGTAATAATATTTTACTTATATATAGATAAGACTTCTCGACAGAGCCTGAACTAGGAGTTTTGAAAAATTTACGTTATTTTAAGTGTTACGATGAATTAAAATAATAAGTAGCGTTTTTTTTTAATTTATTTTATTTTATTCTGGCGTATTAAAAATGAATAAATTTTCTTCTAAGTAATATATTTGAAAAATCCTCGTTCAGACTCTGTATATATGTCTTATCTATATATAGGCAAAATATTATTATTACAGAAACTTTTTACATAAAGGGTATTGAAAATATGTACTTCTTTCTGCATTTTTTGCCAAAAAATGGAATTTAAATATTTTTTCGATTCCTACTATTAGCTCACATTCTTTATATACTTATTTATATATTTATCTTCGTGGTATTTTCAATCGTTAATAAAATACATTTTAAAGCACTAAATTGAGCTGAAATTTTATATACATGATTATTTGGGATGACAATTCAGTAATTTAATTATAATTAGTAAAAATTAATTGATTAAAACTAATTACAAATTCAGCCACGTCGGCATCATTTTTGGTGAATTAGCGACCCTTTTGGCGACTTGTGTAAAAACTTTATAAGATTTTTTTCTCACGTTTTAAAGCATTCAGTTGAATTGAAATTTTATAATACACGATTGTTTTGTATAACAATACGATACTTTAATGATGATGAATAAAACTCAATTACCACTTAATGTTGTGATTCTGTCATATGTATATACATATTTATATTAATTGTAACTATTTAATAAAAAGTAGCTAAAATAAAAATTTTCTTTGTTGATGTAAGTAGGAATTGACTTACCGTAAAATCCGGCGTATAACGCGCACCTATACTTTCAAGCTAATTTTTTCAATTTTTAGGTATATTCGTCGTATAACGCGCACCCCCTTTTTAACGAAGAAATTTAAAGTATTAATATACATTGTTTTTATCTTTTGAAGTATTTTATTCGAGGTATTATCCCAGACTTTTGAAAAAATAGTATACTTCTAGATTTACAACGGTTCTTGTTCATAAGGCAAGTCGTTTCTTTTAAATAAACAGTGTGTTTTGATACATCTGGAAGTAAATTTTTGTATGCCCATCCTTTTTGTTATTTTTAAAGCTATCGTTTTTATACCCGGCGTATAACGCGCACCCTTAATTTTCGATCTTATTTTTTGTGTTCAAAGTGCGCGTTATACGCCGTATTTTACGGTAATTTTTTTTTATATTACTTGTTTCTTACAATTATCAAAAGACTTTCAGTTGTATATTCTAATTCAGGTGATCATAAAAACAAAAACAAAAAATTGATTCATATGCTTTTTGAAAATCACGGTCCAATCATACCTTTCTACAATTTTTTTGGAAGCAAGAGTGAGATTGCTTGTTGAAATTCTCACAGCCTACAAGTTTAGCTCATCCAACTTGCATTTATACTTACTCTTGCTGATCTTCATGCAACAAATATATGTTTTCCCAGAGAACATTTTTATCTATTTTGTTTTCTGACTACCTTTGCTGGCCGTAAAAAAACTCCTTACCGGCCAGATTTTGCCTATCCCTAATTTAAACGAAGCAATCAAAATAAAAGCGTATCTCGCCAAACAAAATTAAAAAAAAAAAGAAAAAGAAAAAAAAACTCTAATTACTATAGTTTATTAAAAAATAAAAGTAAAAAATCAACAAAAGATAATTTTTTTATCAAAAATGTCAGACTCATACAATTAAAATTAATTTCCATGCATATATCTTCTTTCTTTTACAAATTACTTTGAAATATTTTTATATAAAATAGATAAGGGACGAAGAATGAACAAATTAAAACTAATTTCTACCTTTTATTGAGCATGTTTGAAATAAATCAACTATATGCATTCAATTATTCGCATGACGGATCCTAGAAATCTTCATCAGTCACTTATGTTCCCCGAGCACGCTGAAGTCAGAACACGTCAGAAATCTTAGTGTTCGCAACATGGCAATTACGCCAGAAATTCAAAAGCTGAATGGATAAAAGAAAAAATATAATTTCATTCATTTGCCTCTACATCATGTTTGCAAACCTCAAGGGGCTGTTTAACCTTTGAAAGCTCTTAATTTACTCTTTTGAATCTTAAACAGTTTGAGAAAATACAGGAAAAAAAGTTATTAGGAATGTCTGCATCGAAAATCTTTAGAAAGCTTGGAATAAAATTAAGTAATATTTATTAAAGGATGTTTTTGAGGTGAATTTGTTTTTAAAATTTTCACCACACTTTTACTTGAATGTATTTTCTCAAAATAATTGCAGACTCTATATATTTATCTCTTGCTGCAGTTTATGTTTTCTGTTCTAGAAAAATTGAAGAAATTTTACTTAGTTAAAAAAGATTTTCGATGAAACCTTATATTTGTATTTTAAAATTTATTTATGAAAGCAAGAAGGTAAAATTAATTATAACGTATTCAAAGTGTTATTATTATTTTTTTCTAATTTTATGTTGGTCATAAATATCACAGCATTATTTTTTAAAAATAAAGAGTTATTTATTAAAAGTGATGGCTTTCATATCGTTAAACAGAGGTATTTTTTATTAATAAAAGTTAATATCATGCTTTATTTTAAACCCTTTTATTTAAATTCAAACATATTTATTTTTAAATTCTATTTTCTAATTCTAATTATATTATTATTATAATGATTTATGAACAGAGGTAAAAAACAAACTTATGATGTTTCTCGTCGTATGCTATATGCTCTAATTCATTCAATTCCTATTCTCTATTAGTTATATATATTATATATATATATATATATATATATATAAGTCTTGTTCAAATTTTCAATCGTTAATAAAATACTTTTTATCCATCGATTCAAGTTCAAATACATTTTTTAAACTTGCAGTGGATAACACTTAATGTTAATACAGTTTTTTCAAATATTAATTCATTAATCAAATTAAAAAATGAAAAAAAGTAACAAACAAAAATAATAGTCTAACAGCATATATATAAAGGAAAATCGTTCGTTGCGTCCCTGTAGAGCAATGGATAACGCGTTGGACTTCTAATCCAAAGGTAGCCAGTTCGAATCCCACCTGGGATGGCCTAATTTCTGATAATGTGATTTTTTTTTACTATACTATTTTTTTAGAATAATTAAATTTAATGAAGGAATAAATAGTAACAAACAAACAAACAAAAAATAGTCCAACACCCTATATAGAAAAGAAAATGGAAAATTGCAAGGAAAATGGCTTTCTATTATGTCACTTAATATTGTGATTCTGTCATATGCATATACATATTTGTATGAATTGTAAATATTTAATGCAAAGTAACTAAAATAAAAATTTTCTTTGTAGACCTAAGTAGGAATTGACTTAATTTTTTTTATATTGCCTGTTTTAGTTTGAGGTTATGAATAAGGAAAATAAAAATGCTGACTTCAAAATGCCAGATGTAATAAAAAAATTCAACACATCTTAAATAAATTTCTATAACATATTTTCAAAAATTGAATCTATTTGATTTAATATTAATATATGCCATAAATAAACATTCAATTAAAGTTTTAAATGCATTATTTAATGTAATAGGATTAAATCTGACTTCAAGTCATAGGTTTAAAATTTGGATGAAAATTATATTTTGTTCCAATTTTACTTTCGTGGTAACGTTTATTCAATGGTTGATTAAATATTATGATTTAACTCCTTATAAAATTATTATCTAGAAGAAAGTAATGTTATCATGAACTTCTAAATTTCTTCATATGGGAAGAAAATATTTGCATACAAGTGAAGTTTTTCTGTTCTTTCACGTTTTGGACTTTTTTTAAAAATACAGTCGTACCTCTATATAACGAAGTCGCTAAATAACGGAAAAAAGTTCGCTACATAGAAAATTCGTTATACAGAAGTTCATCTTTTAATATACTTTATAAACCACATAAAAAAAATTTTAAATTCATAAACACTATGTACTAAAAAAAGTAATTGTTCGCACCTTTTTTTAAATTAATATATGTTTATTTTATATATTTTACCCATCAAAAAAAAAGAAAGAAAAACTGCAAGGAAAACAAGAAAAAAGAATGCCGAAGAATTCACTGTATTTTCAATATTAAAAAAAATAATTTTATACTAAAATTAATGAATTTTAAGGACATTTTATAATTTAAAGCATACAAAGTAATTTTAGACATACATTATTTTATAATTAGAACACGGGGACATGGAACAACTCCACTGAGGATGAAAGAGGATTTCGAAGATTTTTCTAGTGAACTGGACAATGGGGGTTAAAGGTAGCCCTTCTTGGATAAAATATGCAGAACTCTATTGCTGTCGACGAATTAGGATCTAATAAAACTAGTTCAAGATTTATGACCTCTATAAAATGTGTTAAAGAGAGAATAACTTGAAATTTTTTCAGAAATACTTTAAAAAAAGAACAAAAGTTGAATCAAAAAAGAAAAAGTTCGCTACATAGAAAATGCAATTCGTTATAGAGAGGTTAGTTTGCGAAGAAAATCGTGAAATTTTTGTTCCAGGAAAAAGCTCGCTATATAGAAAAATTCGCAATATAGAGGTTCGACTGTAACTTTGAAAAATTCACACTTGATATAGTTTTTTAATTAGTACTTACTGTGATTTAATAGCAGTTAATTTAATTAACATTAATCGCGGCTCTTTATACAAACTCTAAACATAATTTTACAAAATATTTTATTTTTTTTTCTTTAAATGTTCAGCTAGAACTTTTTAAAAAAATTTCCCACATAGGTTTTTCGCACAAACGTTTAAAGGAAAATTCTGAATAGTACATTTCAGGAAAACATCCATAACCAACGAGCTTCATATTGGAAATCTTTTTTCTTTAAAAAAAAAAGAGAAGAAATGAAAGTACATGGATTACAAATCTAATAAGTGCAATATTTACTCCTTCTTCTTCTTTTCTTCACAGAAAAAGTAAAGACAAGTACAAAAAGAGTTTTTTCAAAACATGTTATACCCTAGAATCGAAACGATCTCAGATGACTGTTAAACAAAGATTTACCGACGTTTTATCGACTCTGCACCTATTGAAAGGATAACCTGAAATCTTAAAGGCTTACCTGTATCAGTAAAGATATAAACCATTTCTGGGGAAAAGTAAAGGAAAAAAACAGACGAAAAAATGAGATGTTTTGCAGTTAGTTTCCGAAAAGAAAAAGATAACGATCTTTAAATGTGCTTCTCTTTCTTTCCTTAAACAGTACAGAATACCTTTGTGGTACTTGAGACAGTAATATATTTTGCTATTACTTATAAACTGGATATTAACGCCTGTGTTTTTTTATTAGTTTTTTAAATTTATAAATTACTTTGTTCCTGTTCAGAAAAGTATTTGAATTTTCTCAATAACGATACACAATTCGGTAAGTTGAACTCATAGAGTTATTTCGTTTGTACCCTGTTTTATACAAAATGGTAATCTTCTCTTCTTCAAAATGGAAATAGATGGAAAAGAATGCAACATTCCATCAATTTCCATCTATTGCAAAAATATTACACGAATCATATTTAATAATAAATTTCCAAAATTTATTAGAAAAGAATTACTACACGACTTGATATTAAACAATATTTCTTTGTGAAAATAGGATAAATTGCCGTGTTCCATCTTTTCTCTGTAAAAATCATATAAAATGGTTGATTTTAAAGATAGGTACTAGTAAGTAATTTTGAATCTGAAATAACTATTTCACATTATATCAAAGTAATTATTTTTTTCATAGCAGTTTCATCCTATCAATAAAGTTTTCCATTTTAAAGTAATATTTCTTTAAATTACATATAATATATGTGAATTAAATTTATATTCTGTACTATATTTTTCAAAAGTTTGAAAAATATACCTTTTTTTGTTAAAAATTGTGAATCCAGCGTTCTGTAATCGAGATAACTACTTTTATTATAGTAATAAATTGATGTATATGTTGTTTTCAAATCTATAAAATCTGATTATAAATTCTACTGTATTTTTTAGCATTATTTAAGAATATAATTGTTAGTTTAAACAGAATTTTTGTCAACATTTTTTTTCTTTAGGAACATATTGTTACGTTGATGGGGGTTCGAGGATTTTATGCAAATCAGTCGCAAAGAACAAGACAATTCATTAAGAGTAACGAGAATTTATTGCAGAAAATCCAATCCTTGAAATACAGGATTCAGTCGCAAAATTCGCAGAATAAATATCAAAAGGTCTTCACACCTGCTACAGCTCTCAGACACTACTATCAATGTCTAAAATACACGTATGTAAATATTATTCACAAGCACCGCTCGTCCTACTCAACAGCCGAGCTAATTTTGCTTCTTCACTATTATTCGTTAGTCAAAACCGTACTAACCAATCGCTATAATCAAAACAAGACTAACTAATCGCTGGTCAAAACTATACTACTCAGTTTCGCTGAGTATCTCCCTATGTATAGTCCTCACGGATCATTCGAGAACGATCCGCTTGTGTCATAGATCTTGAAATTTGGATTTCTTCACTAATTTCTAGAATAATCCACAGGGTCCCGAACTCGCCAAAAATGATGCCAACTTGGCTCTATCGTGAAGACTTCGCCAAATTCCCATTAAATCGCCATTATGATGTAAGAGACGGCGTTGCTTGCGAATATTACACATCCAAATACAAATTATTTACATTATTTTACACAAAATTCGTAACAATACTTGTACATGATACAAGTGTTTCATATTCTGTATGTGGCTGCAGTAGCCTAATGGTCATGGTCGCGAACTTGTATCTGGCGTACAAGGAGTTCGAATCTTAGTGCCTCTGAAGACCCGCCATGTAGAGAGGCTGATGCACATTGAATCTGTGGAGGCTTAAAGTCATCCCGTTGGCTTGGATATTTTAAGAGGTGCCAGCTCAGATGACGTCTTCATAACTTAGATCCAGACTCAAAATTACGAGGTGCTTCGTTAATAGCTCTCATGTAGCTTTATAGCGCCATGTTAATAAACACCCACTCTTTAATATTATATTTGACACCCACTCTTAGTATTTCTTTCATTAAGAATTACATAAAATTAATTTTATCTTATAAATGTTTGAAATTCTGACTGTCTCCCTTTTTCAAACAATAAAGCTATATATTTCAATTTAGAACTGCTTTTCAATTTAAAATAATATTTTCATGGATCGTTTAAGAGATGGGAAGGGTAAAAATCTGCGGTACTAACTTGAAAAACTAAAATGTTACCCATTGCGTATTAAATGATACCTTACAAAAAAATTATGAGTCTAAATAGAATCATTGAACAGATTGTCCCCTACATAGCATGATATAGACATTAGTTTGAAAAAAAAATTTTGTAATATTATAATTAATCAATTTTCTTATATGTTATATCATATATATCAGATTTTTTTCAAGTTTATAAAACCATAAAAATTATAAATGACAATGTATTACTAAAATTTGCTTATTTCTTCCAATATTTTAACAAAAACTAAATGACAAAATATAAAAAGCATAGAATGAATAATTTATTCAACAAAAAAAAAAAATGTTGACTATGAATAGGGAATGTAAAAAATAACTTGATGAATTTCGCTATTCAATCTGATATTTTAAATGATTTCTTTTATTATGAGATATATTCAAAAGCTTATATTTAAATAGAAAATTTATTTAATATACTTAAGCTTCCCCATATTTAATTTATTTCAGTAAACAAAGCTTTTAATGAGATAAAGAAAAAAGAACAAACTGCTTCACATAAATATACATAGGTACACACATTCCTTATTTTTATAATAACGAACTACCTTGTTTATTAAAATTATACCATGACCAAAACAACTAATTTTTTCCCTTTCACAATGCCACATACTTTAGTTAATTAGGTACTATAAAATTCTGGATCATATAAAAGTGTCATTAGACGAGGGGCTACATGTTAATTCTGTCTAATCCTCATTTTATACTAGCTAAATGAGGTCCGCAATTTAATCCTCCAAGTTTTGTTTTGCCATCGACGCTGAGCCATCAATAATTAATTAGAGGTTTACGGTGCAAGTTTCTAACTATGGTCTCTGTTCGACTTTTGCATATTGCCATTTTAAAAACGAAGGATTAGACTAGGGAACTTGCTGACATCGGAAGCAAATAAGGCTAGTCTGTAATTAAAGTTTTTAACAAAGTTATGGAGAGAAACCGCACTAGTCTTTAGTATCAAAGATATTTTAGAAACATGTTATTATGTATAGGATGTAAAGTATGGATCGAAAGCTAGAAAATCGCAATGAAAACTGATGAATATTGGCATTAAATTATTAAACGCATGGAGGTATTTATGATAATTAAATAAAGATTGTTGCTAATTTAATGCCGTAATACAATCGAATGGATTGCAAGACTCCCATGTCCAAATGGAATGCTGTTGATTTCGTGAATTCGGTTAAGCTTAGATTGATATCGTCCCATTTGAGCGTTGGATGGGATGGTTCGAAAGCTTATGTTTGTCAAGTAATGTTATTGAATTTCGTCCGACAGCATACCTTAGGTTATAGTGCTCAAGTTTCGTGTAGAATTCTGAGGCAATTAATTTCAGTAAGGTTATCAAATGTTTAGTACAAAGTTAGCATATAATTTTGGATGTTTAGAAACATTCAATGGTTTTAATTAAAATTTTTTTGGAATTGTTTCTAAAATTTTGAAGTACACATGGATTTACAGATTTTTTTTAAAATAATATGGTAGGTTGTTTTTTTTTTTTAAATTAATATTTTAATAGAATTCTTTCTTCAGAATTTTCTTCAGAAATCTTGTTTCATTATAATATATCTTCATATGAAAATAATTATATCAAATATTTAACTCTAGATTGCCCAAGGAAGTCACTTTGACTGTTTTTTAATTTCAGTTGTGACGGATCTTCACGCGACCTTCGCACTAATCCTCTTGGGGAATCTTTGGGCTAGCATTCGCGTTCAATTCACAGCCATCCCTCTTAAGAAGAAACCTTGATATTTAGATTAGTTCGACTGCATAAAATCAGAGTTTTTGTAATTATTGAAGAAGGAGCTGAGAAGCTGTTACATTGGTCACGCAGGTGAGATTGAGTAAAGTTAATTTTCGCAGCTTAAGATTAAGAGTGGTGTTTGCCACTGTATTAAATTAGTGGATTGAGGATTTGAAATCAATGATAGATTAGGTTAAGTTAAATTAGTTACTTGCGCTTGTTTGCTTAGTATTTATTGCTTTCTCTCTGTCACTCCTTAGAGATTAAACTGTTGTTGATTAGTGTGTTTAAGTAAAATAAATAATTGTTAGCATGATTCTGCTTTTATTCCTTCAACACTCTTAGGTAATCAAGACCGTGAGGGAGTAACTTCAGGAGTAAGTCGCTCACACAGTTAGAAAAACAATTATGTATAGAATGAATATATTAAAAAATATATTCAAATACATTAAACAATTATGTATATATGTTCTTAGAATTTTTTAGAAAATATTTTTTTCCCAAGTGAAGTAATTTTTTTATTGTTAATAATTACTAATAACTTGTTATATGACTGCAAATAATATTAAAAATATTAAAAATGAATTTAAAAAAAAATTTTTGCAGTCATTTTGACTGCTTTTGGGCAATATAGGTATATACTAAGTTTCAATTTATTTTTATCTGCTCCAGTGGCTAATATAGACCTTTCACTTGTGGGAGGGTTACATAAAAAAATAAATACATCGTCGAGGGGTATAATCTCTATGATAAAAATTAAAAATCTGTTGCTTTATGTGGAAGAGGGGGAAAGGTCCCTTTCCTTTGTGCACCCAAATCGTTGTTTAAAGATAAATTTTTAAAAAATTGAAGAAATTCAAATTGAATGTTCTTGTGTTGAAAGTTTTACTTGTTTTCAAAAATTTAATTTTATGCTCAAAGTTAAAATTAATAAATAATTTATTTTTTCAATAGACATGATAAATGAGGGCACAGCTTGTTGTGCTTAAGAGACTAAATATCACTTACGTTTTCTATCTTTTACTCAGACCCTAAATTTCACTGATAAATATCATAATAAAAAATATTATTAAATGGCAATATTGCTACAGAATGGTATGGTGGCTACAAATTTTGAATGCACACATATATAAAAACTTCCATAAATTTTGCCTAACTAACAAGTGATAAATTGTTTTAAGTGTAGTTTATTATCTTAGAAGGCATAAAACATTTAATACAAATTTTAATGCTAAACAAATAAGCAAAACCCATTACAAGATATAGCGAACAAAGCAAAATATTTTTAATTATTTTCTGCCATAAAGATGCTATAATGCTCTTATAAGTTTGAAAGTAGTTGAAAAATATTATTTACAGTTATTCATAAACGGATATATAATTTTAAAAATATCGACAATAACTTCCCCCCCCCAAAAAAAATATCTAATTGTGCTGTGTTTATCAATCATTATTATTGAAAACAAATGAACTTATTCATTTTTTTTTTCATAATGAAGTTTAAATCTATTTTGATAAGTGGAGAATGTAATAATTTCTTTTCAATCTAACGAATATAAATGAATACTATGGAATATAAAGATAGTTTATTTATATTTGATTCAAAAACTCTAAAAAAATTCTCAACTAAACTATATTTTAACAAGAACTTTTTCTTAAAAGTATAAAAATATAATACTCATTTACTTGTAAAAAAAAATTCTGCAATTAAAATTCACATTTGTCATTTAAAATTTAAGAAATGGGCTTATACAAAAAACGGTATCTTTAATTCAAGTTTAAAAGTGGCTTTTATAAAAACTCATTTAAAGCCTCACCTCCCACTTTTTTTTAATTTAAAGGAAATTTTATTTGTAAATTAGTTGCTTTAGAAGGGGTTATTTGAGCTGCAACATCCATAATATCCTTTTATTATTTATATGTTATAAATATATAATATATCTAAACACACATTCTAAAAATATTGTATCATAAAATAAGCAATTGGAGCTTGCTTTTATAATGTTCAAAATTAAATTTTGTTCATTATTTCTTGCTAGACTTTTTCTCGTGGTTTAAACAAGTAAAGTTAAATTTTTAACACACAGAACTTTCTAACTATTTCTAACGAAATCTAAGTCTATCTCTACTAATTATTCCTCACAAAAATGATAAATATTTTTATTCTTGAATACATTTGAGTATTTTTAAATGGCATTTTTTATTGCCAAATTGATTGACTACTACAACGTGGCTTAAAAATATTACTAGAGATACCACTGTACTCCAAAGTTCTCCGTATAATAGCGCTGTAAATTTGAGTGATAATTTCGAAAGTATCATTCTCTGAGAGATATACCAAAAAAGAAGCACTACAAAAAAGTTGAGAAGTAATCCTTGTACCGGAATGTAGAGTTCAGGCACTTAGAAACCTTACAGATGGCTTTGTCACCGAACGTCACTCACTAGAAACACTTTAAATGGATAGCCGGGGCAAATTTCAAAATATATAGTGCTCACATCTTTAAAGGCAGTGATAAGGTCGCTGAGTGTATCACATGGGAAACCGTGACGTCAAGTGAGGGGCATAGAAGAAGCACTAAAAAATAAGAAAGAAAAAAAAACATGTCCCAAGAAGCACTTGAAGTACTCTCCCTTGTGACTAAATCCCACTCTGTCCCTCCAAAAGTCGAGGGTAATAATAATGATAAAGAAAAAAGTGCTTGAGATTACACTTTTATCTGAGTTTTGCCCCTTAGTTCTACTGTCGGTTACATGCTGTGGAATATAAATATGGCATAGGTGAGTATTTGATACCTGGAAAGAAACTTTTGTCACCGACAGCTGTCTGGATTTATTCACCCAAAATGTAATATAAAAAAAATATATCTGACAAGTTTTGTTAGTAGACGTAAAAAAAAAATGTAAGGTAGAAAGCATGAGCTATTTAAATTTTGAAATATTTACAGAATACGATTTTGGTCTATTTTTCTCATACATTTATGTATTAAAAGGTATACCTTATGAACAAATGAATTTTCGTTTTGTTTTTTGTCTTTATTGTTCCTTGACCCCCTTTTTTTTCCATAAAACGACGGTTTCGGAACCTTTCTCAAAATAGAATATTTTCTCATGGGTTCTGTCTGTAACGTATACACATATAGCGAAAAGATATACATAAAATAAAAGTATTAATCACAATAGAAAATAACTAATAGAATAAATATTAAATACAGAAATACTTATTATTAGTGTTATAAATAATATTGCATAAATAACGGTTAATATTATGCATAATTATTAATAAATATTTTTTGATAAAATAAATGTTTGTGTGAGTATGTTATCATGAAGTTTGTCTTTGTAATAAAAGCATTAAACTTCGTTATTATACTTTTGATAAAGAATATAATAAATACTACTGTAATTTATAACTATAGAGGACTCAAAGCATGAAATTTTTGTTTCTAAAACTCAGCATAGACGATAGTTCATAGGCGATGCTAATATGTGAGCATGCTAATTTGTAATGTTCAAATTAGTTTTGAATTATTCAAAAAATTTAGATTTGTTAGAGTATTTCTTTATTTTCCACATATTTTCAACTTTTCTTAAAAATTTTAAATATTATATCCCGTTACCAATACCAATATCTATATGTATATCTATATCTATCCGTTTATATATCTCTCTCTATGTGTATTGATATCTTTATCTATCTATCTATAAGTATATATCTGTCTCTCCTTTTTAAAAAGAAGGAAATGTTAACTATCTGATTGGCAGCAGTTAAAAATTCTATTGAATTAATTTAGTTGTAGTTATTCCATGTTCTGTTATATATATCCTTTATACATTTATTATTTATTTAAAAAAGAAGGTTACCAAAATAAGGCTATGGGTGGTATCTCCTTTGTGAAGTATATAGGACCAAATACACGCTCTCTATATTCAACATTTCCTCAATATCCATAACTTTCTTTTTTTTAGAAGTTTGAAAATAAATTTTAAAAATAATAGCGAATATACATTGTAGCAGATCTGATTTTTAATCAATAAACTTATTGATATTATCAATGTGTACTAACTTTAAGTTTCCTAATAATTAAAACATTTTTGAAATCAGTATAATTAGATAAAATAAAGCTGATAAATATTTCTAAAAAATATTTTAATATCAGTTACACTTAAACGGAAATTTAACTAAATGAAGAGATAGAAATTGTAAACATACATTATAACGAACATTTTATTAGTTAAAATAAACGTAATATATAATTCATATGTTTGCTTTTCTTCTGGAATATTAGTAGTAATTTCAAATTCTTTAACAATTTAAACACATTGAAACTTAGATAAAATTATGTTGATAATAATCTTAAATCTGTTCATTTCAATAATACCTAAACAAATTTAACTAAAAAAAGATAAGCGTTCCAATTATAAGTACACATTGAAACGAATATTAAATTAACTACATTTATATTATGATATAACACTAAACAATTGCCTTTAGTTGAGTTTTCAATATTAACGCTTTTTTAAAGTATACCAGTGAATAATTTCTAAAGTGTGAAATTTTCAAAGAGTAAATAAAGATGTGAATTCACAGGTTTCCTGAAAATTTTCCTATAACTTACCATTTTATTACTAGTCAGATGTGCCTTTCACATCGTACTGTGTTTAGTGAAGATATTTATTTAATTATAAAAGTTTAGAATTGGGAAATATGATAACTGGTAAGATATGAAGAGAAATTTGACTGTAAAATGAGGGTTATTTGTTAAGTTTACAAGATTTAATTAGACAATTTACAATTGACTGTATTATTTTTTCATTCTTTTTAATGAAAAGCTTTTATTTAACTCATTTTGAAATTAAATTTATTTTTGTGAAAGTTTCGGGGAAAGTTTTCTTGTTCTATACTATAATAATACAATATCGAAAATTAAATTTTGAGTAAAAAATTATTTATATTAGAATAACATTACAAATCTGCGCCCTTGTGTAAAAAGTTTACTTTGGACACATATAGAATGTAAAACGCATCTCTTATTTTATATAATAATGAATTGTTATATCTATATTATATAATAACATTATCGAAAATTAAGTTTAAAATAGTATGTATGTGTGTGTGAGAGAGAGAGAATAACTCTACAAAAGTATCCCCTTGTGTGAAAAATTTACTTTTGACTGATGCTGAATATAAAAAGCCTCTTATTTTTTTTTTTTTTTAGTAATAACTGATAATATAACATCTCTTATAATGAACTGACTCAATCATTATTTTTCTACCTTAATTTCTTTTTCTTTAAGAAAAATGTCAAAATCTCAATTAATGTGTATAAATCTTGACAAAAATAAAGTTGACTTGGAAAAATATTACAAGAAAAATAATATTTTGTAGTTTGAAGTTATGCAATTGAGCTTTATATAATATCTTTCCTTATTTCGAGGTCCTTGTAGTTCAATACCAAGCAGATATATTACAAAATTTTCTTCCATCATTTTATATAAGCAAACCAAACCATATAACACATATAGAACAACCTCTTGAATAACAATATGAAATCAGACGATAGCGTTGCAGCAATCGATTGAATAAAAATAAATTGGAGCAAAAATTATCATTTCCCAATCCCAAAAGAAATAATTACTTATTTTCTTAACTGTTGGAATTTTCTCAACGGGTAGGGAAGATACGCTTATAATCCCCTTTCCTGGGGATTATCAAGAATCTGAGGGGTGAGTTTCCACAGCGTGTATATAATAAAATACTTATTGTGCACAAACCTGAACGATATTTCCTCGTGAGCACTTAGAAATTAAGCTTAATTTTGTTGTGTATGTTTAACTGAATTTCAAATTTTTCCCCTCCATTTATTATCATTCTGCTAATTATATATAAAAAAATACCTATATTTTCCCTATTTTTTAATACTTTACTCCTGGATTTAAACCTCAGCTACATTTCGCTCCTATTTAACTTTAATAGAGACACATTTCTCATCAAAGTGCTTTGCCGAATATTTCTTACTATCCTATCCAACACAATATCCGTTATCAAAAATACTTCATCATATATATCTCAACAACTATGAAATAGATTCAGGTTTTCAAACAAACAAAAGAGAATACAATATCCTCATCTCTAATCATTATGCATCGTGATCAAAAGATATCAGGGAAGCAAAAACGTTGAAAGTACTTTCACAAAAGCAAAATCTACTTTTGCTTTTGGTTCGAGAAAAAAAAGTTCCATCGATGGAGTTGAAAGAGACTTCCCTCCATTTTCATACCTTGATCCTTTGACATCCGTTCCATAGCAACACAATGGCGTTCTATTGGGCCACGGATTACGCTAATCGGATGATTGAACCACCCTGTACCTCTTCCTACCCTACAATCCTCTCTACAGGTGGCTCCAAGACTTTTTTCCCTCATACTCTCCAGAAGACGTCATGGGGAGGTGTTTCATCTTTTGATACAGCAGAATGGGAACGTTTTCATAGAAATTTCTCCTCCTTTCTTTTCAGATATGAATAGTATTAGATCGAGAGCTGCATTGGAGATTATTCAGTTTTTTTCATGGTCTTTCTTTAGAAAAATCTGACCTCGTTATTTGAATGTAGAAAAGGATATATTTATTACATGTGACTGCTTTTTCTGATTTTCTGTTTTCCTGTATGGGAATTGTGGATAGTTTTCAGAATATATAAATAATTTTGGATTGTGTTGGACCAAAACAAGGCAAATTATAATATCGACACCATTACATAAGCATACAAAATGTATTGAACCAGGGCTTCGTTATTTAAACACATTATGATGAAGAAAACATCATTTCAGTTATTTATTCTGTCTTCCATCACATAACCAGTTTATCAGATAAAGCGGGGGTGCAAACTAATATCTGCTTCAAATACACCAAAAAATGGAAATACATGTAATAAAATCTAGCGTGATGAAAAATTATTCTTTAATTAACTTCCTCGAAATCCTTATTTAGAGTTGGAAAAACATGATGTTCTTCACACAAGAAAAGCTAAAAAGGTTTCCATTTTTTTTCCGTATTAGTTTTATTTAAGGAAATTTCGTGCTTTTCTGGAACATGAGCTTTGTGTTTACTTGTCGAAAACAAGGTAAGAAAATTAATGATAACAACCGCTTAAGAAGTATTTTACTCTATGTATATTTTCATTTTGAAGTTTCGAGAAAATTTATTTAAAAATTAATAGAAAGTGTTTTTTTTTTTTTTTATCAAAACTGTTTTTTAAATTTTTCATTGATAGATAAGTAATTAGAAACAAGATTGCTTATGGACCTTTTTCTTTAAAATGTAATGCATTTGCTGTTGCTATTATTTTGTAAGTATATTTACCTTTATAAAAAATAGCACAATTTATATGGAATTTCTCTTTATTAAGGATTATCAAAATATAGTTGATAAAAGTAAGCTCGTATTCAAATATTAGCATAATTTTTTTATTATTATTATTATTTTTACTATCGAGAGAGAGAGTTTATTATGGTTGAATGAATGTTACAGCTTATAAAAGAGTTTTACATAGAAATCAAGTTTTATAACAAAATAACAAACTAAACTAAACAGTTAAGGAAAACTATTATCTTTGTTTTTTACACACTGATGAATAATAAAAACAATCATTTCATTCAAAAAACAAACAATAATTTGGAGGCAATCTATTTTTCCACTGTTTCTTGTAACACTTTCTGAACGACTTTTGACTGGCAAGGTACAAAATTATTTTCCAACCACGTTCCAGAAATTACCTCTAGGCGTAGCACCTGCGAATATTACATATTTCAAGCACGTTCTTCAACGTAGAACTTCATAGCAGAGTTTTCAGATAACAAATATCATCCGGTATAAAAAAGATAGAAAGAAATAATGTATAAGCATATAAGCACATAAAAAATATATATATAACTCATTAAACTCCACTTGAAAGAGAGGGAAAGTCGCCAATCCATCAGTTGGCGACAGAGTTGGCGTCGGTCATTAATGAGTGTCATCCTTTTTATTGGAATAATATCGTCAATCATTCCGATGACAGCTTTCGTAGAAAACTCGCTCTTGGGTGTTGTAGAATTGGTTCAAAAAAGACAACGAGAAGGGGAAAAAATGCGAAAGAAATATTAATAGGGGTATATGCTTGCCTCATTTTGCTAGGATGGGGAATAATTTGGGTCCAATGTAATTTTATCCCTATGAATTTTTCATCGTCGCTTGTTGCCAGCATATTATTATATTTCCTACTCTTTGTAGTTGATTTGAGTTGATTATATATTGAATGCTTAGAAATTCTTAAAATTTAGAATATATTACTTAATAAGCTCTAAGCATAGATTTTAATTTTTAAAATTCTTTCTGTGGTAAAACAAAGACGAAGTTTGGAAAAGACTATTTTTCATTAAAAATAATAATAAATATTTTAGAATTTTTAATAATTCACGAAAAATAAATGTAGTAAAGATGGAAATATAAATGGTATTTTAAGTTAACAGTGTTTTAAACAAAAACTAACAATTGTCTTTTTTAACGAATAAAATGTTTTCTAAGTAACTAAAATTTTTGTGATTAAAACTGTTCGAAAATTAAACATTTTTCTTACCAAAAATTGGACACCTGTTTCTTATAGATTTCATTTCTTAGTAAGAAGTAAAAATATGCAAGGAATGAAGTATTTAATACATTTATATAAAAAAAATTTGCGCTTATGAATTTTTTTCTTTTCCTTTAAAAGTTTTAAGCATATTTTTTAAATTTTTTTGTGTTTAACTGTTAAATATGTTGTTCATTATTATTATTTTGGTATTTTTTATTTATTTATAAAGTACATTTTATTTATTTCCCCAATGGTATCTATGAATGTATTTTATTTAATAATGAGTTTACTTTTTTTTCTTCGTTTGTTAATTTTTTTTTAAACTTTTATTAATTTATCAGTTTTACTTTTTTAAAAGCTTAATTCTTTTGCTTTATTTTTCTCTTTTTAATCATATCTTTTTATTAATCATTCCTTTCTTAGGTTTGTTTATCTGGTAAGTAACCACTGGGATTCTGTCAACATATTTTTTACACCTCATGTGGAATATTATTATATAATGCACCAGATAATTATTTTTTCATAAATAAAAACAACTGTAAAATCAAATAATTTAAACAAAGAATACCTAAATATAGTTTAAGAATTAAAAAAAGGACAAAGTATTAAATGTAATCATTTTTATTTTTAAAATTCTTTTTCATATTAAAATTAAATATTACTTTAACATAAAAAAATCATTGTATTACTTATTTTATCGGAGAATAAATAAATAATAAAATTCCTTCTCTTTTTTAATTATTAAAATTATTTACTTATAACTCCTCCAAGTGTTGATTTTTATAATTTGAGTTCATTTTTCGAAAACAAAAATAGAAAGAAAATTTTACACAACAATAGAAATATGAGTGCAACAAGATTTTTTTTATTTCCAATAATTTCTCTTATTTTGCTCATTTGTCAACTCCTCCCTGAACATTAAAATGCTTTCTCAATAGAGACAAAATGTATATTATCGACACTACAGCGTCAAAAATTTTATTTGTACTCTATAACGAAATAAATTCCTGTTTCGATCCAAAAAAAATGTCTACTTAATATTGACATATTGATACTTAATATATTTTATCCCCGTACTTAATATATCAAGAATCAAATAAATACGAAAATAATTTAGTGTGAAGTGCTTCCTGTTTTAACTAAATTCTGAAAAGAAAATTCAAAAGTTTGTTCAGAGGAATGCTAGATATTTGAAATTCTTTTTTTTTCTTGTGCAATCTAAATTATGAAATTGTTAAAGGAACTCTAAGAACGTTTATTTAGATTTATTATTAATATGGCTTTTAATATTCCTTTCTTACACTCTTTTATCATCACAAATATGAAAGAACGTAGAGGCCATGAGGTGAAAACAAATGAACTCATAGCATTTTATCCTTAAAAAAAATGATGTCTAATATAATATATTCATTTGGATGATAACATTATCTTTGGAATATGCGATACTTAACCTCTAACATAGATTGAGTTAAGTAGAAATAAAACGATTAAATAAATCATAAGGTAGTTTAGATTAAAAAAATAAAGATTTTCCTTTTAAGATTCATGATTATTTTCTATACCAAGTCTCTCCTGATTGAGAATCAAATTCTTATTATAATGAATAAGACTGTCTATGATTCAAGGACTGTCTATGTACCCAGTTGTCTATGTGTTTTTTTTTGTTGTTGTTTGTTTTTACGATTTTGAGTATAATTTTTTTTTTTCATTTTATTATTCCTAGGAATTATTTGTGTTTTTATTATACTTATACAGTTTTAACATATTCACAGAAAACCAAACGCATTCACAGATCAACATTTTTAAATGAGAGATATAAGTAAAGGATGTTGAATAGTATATTTTTTTCTGGGATTTACACCTATCTTGAGTGTTACCACAAAACTTCGTTAAGGGGGTCCGGCACATGAATTTTTGAAAAATTATCGATTTTGACTTTTTCATATTGTTTAAAAGTTCAAACATTTCTGCTTAAAATGATATATGATACATAGAAATGTGATAATTATAAGTGTTTTTATTTATTTTTGAAAAGTAAGCCACTCTCATTCACAAATTATAAATTTTTACTTTAAAGCCTGTTTTCTCAAAATGCAATATTTTTCTCTCTTTATGGACCTTTTTCTCAAAAACTAATAAATGTAGGATCCTCAAAATTTCAGTGAGCATACTTTCAACATGTTTACACATTTTAATGGAAGGAATAAGATATATCTAGTGAACTGTTTTAGATAACGTATTGTTAAACTAAATTTTAAGGAAAAAAATTTGGCATATTTTTAAAAAAATCATAATTACTTTAATTTTTAACAAAAAGACAAAACCCTCCATTAATGTCTTATTGGTAGTAGTAGCAATAAGTTTCTGAGAAAAAGGTACATAAACTTACGTAATTTAACATGGGCTCTTATGGACCCCCTCTTAACTAATTAACTTCTAACATTGTACCAGTATTAACGTAGATCATGGGTACTCAATTTTTTTTTCTGCTGGGCCGCATGGATATGTCAGCCATTTCACACGGCCCGCATACATATGTTAACTATTTCAAGCGGGCCGCAACATGAGATCAAACGGGCGGGGGGGGCGGAGAAAATGCTTAAAACCAAGATAACATTTGAAATTTAAAATATGGGAAATTGATCAAAATATTATAACTCCTGTTTTCCAATGCTTTTTTGGTCTTAAAACATTTCTCCCCCCCCACACACACTTATCATCATGTTGCGGCCCGCGTAAAATAACTAACATATGTATGCGGCCCGCGTGAAATAGCTGACATATATATGCGGCCCAGTAGAAAAAAAGGTTGAGTACCCCTGCTCTAGGCTCGCAATAAAAATTGATTCTTTATTCTCAATCTAATTTTTTCTGTTGTATTTAAAAATAAAGAAAAGAAAACATTATATATTGAATAAAATCGATGTCATCAGTTATAAAAAGTTATTTATATCCTAACGGTTTTTGAACTAATTAATTTCAACCAAATATAGATAGAAAATGTCTGCCATTTATTTTTAATTTCAGATATATCGTCAATCATTTTTAGTAAATGGTTTTGGGAAGAATAATTATTTTTCTGTCAAACAAAAACCGGGAAATATGTCGTATTAAATTTTTACCAAATAATGTAATCTTTTCTGTTATATTTTAGAATAAATATTTCATCCTAAAAGTATTTTCATCCATATATTTTGAGATTAGGGACAATGAACCTATCAATTTGTTTCTTTAAGTACGAAAGTAATTATTTAGCAAAAATATAAATGCAACATAGATAAATAATAAATAAAATTTGTGCTTAATATTACTAAGATATGTTTTAAAAGTAATGTAATTTTTAATTAACACTTTATAACCATTATTTAATTTAATTATTTACCAAAAATATAAGTGCGACACAGATAAGTTATAAATTAAATTTTTGCTTGATATTATTAAGATATGTTTTAAAAGTAATGTAATATTTAATGATTTTCGTTGTACTAGGATGTTTTTTAGTAAAGGAGTCTATAACTAATATTACTATCCAGTATAAATTTTAAAAGCTAAATTTTACAAAGATTTTATTTTATTTTCATTGCAATGGAAAAGAATAATTGAGAATTTTTTCATTAATACCCCTCACGAATTTGTAATCTAAACATGGCTTTTAATAATTTTAAAACATTATTTGGAATTAAGAATCCAACCAATAGAACCGATACTCTTTCTAATATAAGCATAGTGTCCGCGAAAAATAGCACCTAGACTATTCACAACTAGATTCCTCGTTAGAGTACATAAAAAATGCCAAGAGAACTGTTCCTGTATATACACAATAATGCTCTTTAATTTGCTGTTTTTTTTTGGCAAGCATATACTTTTTAAAATTGTTTTCTATACTCACCTAAAGCTTTTTGAACCTATTTTACTTTCCAGTTTTTAATCTAATGGGAAAACTGAAATCAGGTAAAAGCTCAATGCGATTTAAAATTGAAAGATAAAATAAATGTTATGACGGATAAAGATCGTGTTTCAAAAAGAATTTGTATGAATATATAACTTAGACTTTACATTTCATTTTCTAAATTATCTACAGTGAAATTTATTTCTTAATAATTGAGGAAAAAAGAAAAACTTCACAAAGAGAATAATCTCAATTATGATTTATTTATCGCTTTTTTGCTATAGCTTATAACATACTTTTCTTTAAATATTAGTATCTTATTCATTTATAAAATCTTACTTATTAGAAGTGAATAACGCATTCAAATAGATATAAAATAAATATTTGCACTTATGTTTTCATTTAACCTCTCACTTACAGGAAGTGAATAACATTCATATAGATATTAAATAAACACCATACGAATATTTGTTTTTAAAGCAAACATTTGTAATACCTCAAAATTATATTAGATGCAAATTTTGTAATCCCCAAAGCATTTTGAAAATTTCAGTAAAATTTTGGAATTTCTATAGTATAAATCAAAATTTAAAATAAACGTTTCTTTTCAGCAAATCTTTTTCAATTACCACTGAGTCCTGCATTTTAGTACTATCGCTTTAAATAATTTTCTATCACTGACTTAAATAAACAGTTTTAAAATGAATATTTAAAGCGATTAAGTATTGTTTCTGCAACTCATACATATTCTACCATTATTGTTGTATTTAAATTGATTCAGAAAACATTTCAGATTTCCTTGCACAAATTTATAAAATATGACACTTTCTGTTTGTACAAGCAACACGTTATTCATTCTTCCTTTTCGAAAATTGAATTTGCCTACCATCTTAAATATACCCATTTTGAATGCTTTAAATCCTGATTAAGATAATAAAAGCATCTACTCTGCCTCACTTTTTTCTTGTGTGTAGGGCATCATCATGATTATTATACAGTAGTTAAACTCGTCTTAGAATTAAAATATCTAACTACGTTCGGAATTGTGATTTTGGAAAAAGCGTATAAGTGAGTAATATTTTTGATGTTTAGTGTCACCTGTGTGTGTGTGTGTGTGTGAACTTGAGTATACATATAAAACAGTTTTAAGGAAATAATTATAATCAAAAATTATTTAAGTGCAATTTTTTGGCAATAAATGAAGACAAAATGCATATTTTCAAAAACTTCTCCTTTTATAAAAAATACTTCTACATTAATAATAATAGTTTACATGTATATTTCTTTAAGATCCAGCTCGTACGATCGTGCGGGTTAGATATTCTTATCCCTTTAAACCCTAAATATTTTTATCTTTAAGTATTACATTCTTTTAATTATTAACTCTATACTAATCCCAAAGATACGGAAAAAAATTATAAAAAAAACGATCTTGCTACCATCTGGAACGTGGAGTGAGGCTGGCCTATGAAAGCTGGGTCTTAAAGGAATATAACTAAGATTTTTCTCTACAGAGCCTGAAGCAGAAATTTTGAAATATTGATATCATTATCAGAGTTAATATCAACTGAAATAATAATAACCATTGTTTTTTGTTAAAATTTCTCTACTCTTATATATTAAAATATGAATAAATCCACTTCTGAATAATATATTTCAAAAATCCTAGTTCAAATTCTGTACAGAAGCCAGTTATATATAGGTATTGAAGTATGTTTGGTAGTTGTTGGATGTTTTAAAAATACGTTCTTTCTTCTTCACTTTTTCCTTCAAATGCATTTCAATAATTTTTTATAATAATAAAGTTCTTAAAACAATTTTATACGCTTATTCTAATTTTGGTGACATCAAATATCACTAAAAACATTATTTATTTATACCCTTTTTAAAATCACGGTTCCGAAGCAATACACAATACAGAGCAAAATATTTGACAGCTAAATAAAAAAAAATCTTATACTGAATTCCTTTTAAGCCTTGTAAAATAATAATTTGTCCTTTTGTCAACCGTGAAAGAATATTAGCTTCGTTATCAGGGAAAGCATATCGAAATAACTGTGTGCAAGATTCAGCACATACATATATTGAATATTTTTAATCCTTGTAAAATCCTAATTTGTCTTACAAACAAGTATATTGGCTTCATCATCCCGGAGGAGATAAGTCTTTCCTTCGCAAGACATGAAAGGGAACACGCTGTAAAATACCCAGAGTTATTGCCAAAACTACCTTGCCCCAGCAGCATGATGATCCTCATTAAGGCATAAGGAGGACGGACGAGGCAATATTCTTCGGAAGTGCATGCCAAATTGATTGGGGCGGTACCAACCAGCACATCATCCCCAATGACAGCAATATATTTATTTATTTTTTTCTTTTCTGCCTCCCCCCAAACTGCACATTTTGTTTCTTTCATCCCATAACAAGTTGCTTTGTAGGCAAACTGAATGGGAAAAAACATTCAGTTCTGCCAATCTATATCTGTTTTTTAACAGAAAAAAATTATTAATTTTTTTTTAGTTCTGTTTTGCTTTGAGTGTATTCCATTGCGATCAAAAAAGATGACACTTCTTCCTTTTGATGCGTAATGGGATTTGAATTGAGTCGATAGCAGGTGTGACCATCTGTCTTCCCAGTTCTTTCCTTTAATGAATTGCCCGTCTCGCAATGGGCGTTAATGATGATTTGACAGTCAATAGAAACAAAGAATGGTAGGCAAATGATTTCAATCAACAGAATTCATCAGTCAAAAAATTGAAGAGTGAAAATAAAGAAAAAAAATCTTCCTTTTCCCTTTTCGAATTACCGACTAAGGCGAAAAATAATTTTTAGGTCGGTGGAAAACATGAAAGATAAAAATATTAATAAGGAATAATTTGTCAAATCGCGGCTTTCTTAATTGAAGGTAGATTCGTCTTTCTTTTTTATTTTTTTTTTTTTCTTGACTTGGAAATGAATCACCTCATTTGTATTTCGCGCCCTCTTTCTTATTTTTTTTAAGAATGAGTGCATTCGGTGATACGATTAATTGCAGGTGTTTTTTCCTTCATTTGAAAGAATGGTTACAACAGGAATATGAATAAGTTGTTCGATTTGACTAAGATCAAGTGTTGCGTTGGTGGTGATTATTTAAAGTTGTAAAATTCAGTGGTTTTTTTAATGTTTTAAAATGACACAAAAAATAATATATGGAAAAGAATCATTTAATTGGATTTACATAACATAACATATTTATATATATAACATATTTATTCAATTTGAAATGTAGACATTTAAAATGTGATTAGAATGATCATCTTAAAACTGTGGTTAGAAAATTACACAAATATATGTAGTTTCAAAGATTTATTTATTTTTTAATGTTTAATATTCTTGATAATTTTTTTGTTCAAACAGAACGACAATTTTCTTCTTTTGGTGTCTTTTCGAAATAAATTTATACAAAGTCGTTTTTTATTCACCGACAAGGAAACATGATCTAATAATTTAAAATATACATACTTTAATATAGAAAATCAAAAAGCATCATAGTAGAAAGGAACACCAACATTTAATATGGATGCTTATGCATAATGAACAAAGCAGGTGGAGACAATGTTTTAGCGGGATTAAACTTCCTTTTTTAGTGATTAGTCAACCTTTCTCCTTCTGTTTATAGTAGTGAGTGAAATCTAATACTTTAATCTATATTAAATTGATCTCTTCAGAGTCATTAACTACTTACAAAGTAGCACATACGCTGTATTTCAAAATTGTCAAAATTATAAGAGGATTCAAAAGAACAAATAAGCTATGCCAGAATTAAATAAACAACCAGCAAATTCAAAAGTGTGGAGCGGAAAGGTTTCAATAAACCTATTTGAGGCAATTATGTTTATTTTTATTAGTTAAAATATAAAATAAATATTTAGTCAAATCTTTTTAGAAAATTGTAACAGTCCATGAATGTTTTAAAAAAAGTATTAAGAAAAGACTAAATAATGATCTTTAATGAATTTTTCCATGAAATTAATGATATCAACATCGTTGTTCAGAAAAATGGAACAAATTATGAAAGAAAAGTTAAAAAAAATGATAAAAACAAGTAAACATTTTTTGTAAAGAAACCCATTCATTAAAAAAAAGTACCAAATTATTTTACATATTTTAAACATTCATTATACAGATAACTTTTTATCAAAGTAAAGGACTAATATGTAAATATTTTAATGATGTTTGAAAAATAAGCTAATGAATAGAAATTCTATCTTCGTAAGCTACATTATTTTTAAATTTAATTATTTCTAATTTAAACCATTCTTTACCTTTCCATATCTTCATTTGTTAGTTTCCATGATTGAGATGTTGCTAATTTATTCATTCTTCATTCATTGGATGGGAATAAGCATCTTTATTATTTAAGTAAGAAATAAAAAATTAAAAAAAATATTAATATTTTAAACGCAGTACATTATTTTTCGTGTATTGTTTTTATTGAAGGATAAAATTCACTATACTATACAGCAGAGAGCTTCAACCTGTGTTCCTCGGAACATAAGGGTTCCCTGGAACTTTGACAGGGGTTCCACAAGTGATCTGTATGTGCTTAATCAAAATGCCAAAATTTTTTGTAAAATTTTAACTTTTATAAAAGACTGAATTCTTAAAGAAAGCAAAAATAAATATAAATGAATATTTTATGGATAAAATAAAATCTTGAATTTCGCAAAAAGTCATGAAAATGTTTAAGAAACAAACAGATTTCAATCTAATGATTGTAAATATTTTTGCTCATTTTACAAAATTGGATATTTTTAAAATGCAAAGTATTTTTTAAATATATCGAAAAAAATTTCTAATAGTAACGCAAAACCTTGAAGGAATGTTATAACGTAAAAAATAGCTATCTGAAAATATGCAGTGATATCACTCTAAATTTGAATTAGCAGCTCTAAAAATAAATAAATAAAATAAAATAACAACAATTTTAAACCTCAATAATTTACAAAGCATTTTTAAAATTAATTTCCATCCTTTATAAAATATTAGAATTTTTTTTTAATATCTAATGGAATACGTTTCTTTGTATTTACATAAACTAAATAACGTATTGAACTTAACGTAAAATCCGCTATATAAAGCGCACCAATACTTACAAGCCACATTTTTTTTTTAATTTTTAGGTACCGTAAAATCCGGCGTATAACGCGCAGCTATACTTTCAAGTTGCATTTTTTTGTTTTGAGATATGTTCGCCGTATAACGAAAAACTTCCATTTTTGTAAAAAAACTTGAAAAAAAATGTACGTGCGCAATTCTTTTGTTTTGAAGTCATTTATTTGAAGTATTATCCTAGGTTTTTGAAAAAAATAGTATACCTCTAGAACTGCAACTTATTGAGTTCATAAAGTATGTATAATTTCTTTTAAGTAAACAGCATTCCGATCTAGTTAGAAGTCTAATTTTTTTGATGCTAATCTCTTTTTTTATTTTGAATGATCTCATTTTTATACCCGGCGTATAACGCGCTCCCGTAAATTTCGATCTTGTTTTTGTATTAAAAGTGCGCGTTATACGCCGGATTTTACGGTATATTCGCCGTATGATACGCACCCCCCTTTTTTACGAAGGCACCTGAAATATACGTGTGCAATGCTCACATGCAGTGGCGCCCGCAGGAATTTTTCAAGGGGAGGTTCCAGGGTCTAAAATCTACCATTCTAGTATCATGCTCCAATACGCCGCCCAAAATTTTCTTTTGATTTTTTCGATTTTCGGAAACAAAAAACATTAAAAAATTAATTATTGAATAAATAATTAGCATTAGTTAATAAAAATAATTTTTTATTTCTAATACGTAATTTAATTTTACATACTGTATACATAGGATTATAATCAATCGAGAAAAAAATATCAAAGGCTTTGGGGGGGGGGGGGCCGGATGGGGGGACCCCTTACGTGCGCCACTGTTCATATATGTTATGCAGCCATTTATTTTCTAGATATTATTTTAAGCTTTAGTAAAGATAGCATTCTTCTAGAACAACAACCCTTTAATTTCATAAGGAATGTCAGTTCTTTTAAATAAACTGTGTTTCGATTCACGTAGAAGTTTAATTTTTCAATATTCCTACTATTAGCTCACACTCTCTATATATTTATTTATTTATCTTGGTGGAATTTTCAATCGTTAATAAAATACATTTTAAAGCACTCAATTGAGCTAAAATTTTATATACATGATTATTTTGGATGGCAATACAGTAATTTAATCATAATTAACAAAAATTAATTGATTAAAACTAATTATTCAAAGAATTACAAATACAGCCACTTCGGCATCATTTTTGGCGACTTGTGTCAAAACTTGAAAAGGATTTTTTTTATCACATTTTAAAGCACTCATTTTAGCTGAAATTTACTATACACTATTGTTTTGGGTAATAATACGATAATTAAATTATAATTAATTAAAATTAATTGACTGAAACTAATGATTTAAAGAATTACAAATACGATACAAATACAGTGAGTTGGTTTCATTTTTAGAGACTTGTGTCGAAATTTTAAAAGATTTTTTTTCCTCACGTTTTAAAGCATTCAGTTGAACTGAAATTTTATATACACGATTGTTTTGGATGACAATACGATACTTTAATGATAATTAATAGAACATTAATTACTACTTAATGTTGTGATTCTGCTATGTGTATATACATATTTATATTAATTGTAACTATTTAATAAAAAATAGCTAAAATAAAATTTTTCTTTGTTGATCTAAGCAGGAATTGACTAAAAAAAAAAAAATTATATTACTTGTTTTTATGTGCTCGTCTCTTTTTTTTATTTTTACATCTCTCATTTTTATAGCCGGCGTATAACACGCATCCGTAAATTTCTAATTTTTTCTGTTAAAAGTACGCGTTTTATACGTCGGATTTTACGGTAAATATTATTTAAGATATATTCTTTTAAGAATACATATGTGTGGGATGGGGTTCCCTAAAAACACCATATAGTTCTGAGAGTTCCCCAAGTCGACAAAGTTTGAAGACTACTGCTGTATTACATATATACTTTTGAAATCAAAATTTTTATTGGAAAACGGAGATTAAGAAACAACACAAGCTAAAAGAACAACGTAATGATTATGCTAATTTTACGTTAAAATATGTTGTAATCAGCTCACATCTAGCCTATCGGAAAACAAACATAATCTGTACATATAAAGAATTATTTTTTTTTATCATTGACACAAAGAAATTGGATGTGGTTATTCGCCTCAATCCAAGCTCAAAGGAGCTATCAGATAACGATTAATACAACAAAGTTATTTCTTTTGGCGTGGTTAAATGAAGTCGAAATTGTTGGACATATCTCCAGCACCAATCAGAGAAGCGAAACTCCACCGCAAACCAAGTTGTCCATATAGACACACTCTCTGGACCAGATAAAGGAACGGTCGAAGATAACAGACGAGTCAATATTGGAATAGACCTTAATGGAAACGTCAGGCTGCCCCATCAACTTGGCATTGCACCCCAACCTTATCGACGCCCTGGCTCTTCCGATAAAAGAGAGCCCCAATCTTGGGAGGCTAGATTTTTCCGAATGTCTGCTTATGAATAAAACAAGGGGTGTCATGTTCCTCGGAACAGAGGCCATTCGATCGCGAGTAGAAGAGGACAAAAACAAAAAGGAAGCTCATCCGAGCTGATAATTTTGTCCTCGTGATTGATTATTTGCCTTTTGCTGGCGAAAATCCGATGGCCAGGTTTGAAAACCTTAAGTGACATTATCGTAAAAGAGATTGGCTATAAGGAGATGGGATGCATTTAGATATTGTGCCGGAATGAGAAGACTAGGCAATGGATTTTGATGTTAAGGTTGAAAAGTGAGATTAAGATTAATTATTTATGTCTAAGGGGAAATCAAAGGACCTAAGACGAAAACAAATTTATTAAAAAAAAATTAGATTTCTTGACTAAGAAAATCAACAGTAAAAGGAATAGTAAGTATTTGTAGCATGTTGTACTCAAAATTTTAATAAAAAAATAACAATTTTTGTTGATAAATCAAGTCTATTTGATCTCATGTTGAAAAATAGGGCTACAAATAACTTTTTCAAATTAAAAAAATGCACCAACATTATGTTCAGACAATAATATTATGTAAAGATATATATATATCTGAATTGTTTCAGAATAGTAGTCAGTGTTTTTATCATACTTTCTGCAAGTTTTTATATACTTCGAATTTTTGTTTACTTTTTTATATACTTTGAATTTTAGTTTATTTTATTTGGTTTTTCCTACCGAGTTGCAAAGGGGGAAGGTTGGCACCTTCAAACTAGTTTAACCCCACTCCGAACCTTCACTAAGTCCGAAATTGCTTTCTGACTCGCTAGGTTCTTTTTTATAGTTCCTTTTTTTGTATTTTTCTATAAATTCGATCTTCATGTTTTGCTTTTATATTTTTTACGTTATTTCTTGCTATGTTCATTATCTATTATTTCTAGTTTTTGATATATTATACAAATTTCTTTCATATATATATATGTATGTATGTATATTATAGATATCTTTATATAATATTTTAATTGATATATTTATATATAGATATATTTTTACAAAAAGATACGTATGTAGCTTGTGTTTTATTATTGTAGTTTTTCTTTTTGATTGATTCAAGTTATTTTTTCGAAATAAAGTAAGATGTATATTCTTCCTTATTAAAATGCTAAACGGTTACTTAATTAGAAGTGAGAAATATTGCGTTACATTTGCGTTTTGTAAATTTCAAGGCCAAATACGATAAATAATTATATGTTCCTATAACCAGAAAAATTTCTGTGGATGTTCAAGTATTGTTACTTGAAAATGTATCCCAAGTTTGGATTCTGTTTCTTTTACATTAAGTCGCAACAAGTTAGCAATAGAGGAACTAAAATAATAATTTTAACAAATATTTTAGTAACAGCAGTTGTTAACAGTAAATGTAAGGTAACAAGAAGATATCAGGATAGATATCTAATAAATAAATGTAAAGCATTTAGCATTTCCTGATTTTATACACTCTGATATGAATAGATTCTAATTAAGATTATTATTCATATCCATTCACTAAGAGTTTAATCTACTTCTGTGGAAATTAAATAACTGCAACCTTATATAGAACCCTGCAAATAATTAATCAGCTCTTCTGACAAAATACAAAATAATCCGTTCGAATACGTAATGAAAGTGAGAATCATATGTGCTTAACCTTGGTTATTATCTTAAAATATATTAAATTGTAAATAAATGATAAATGTTTATATTATTTTTGACATAAAGGAATATTTGGAATGAGACAAATTGATTAAAAGCAAAAACTCTCACTTATTAGTTACATTTTCATCAATAAACAAGAATGAGAAACTATAGAAATAAAATTCATTAACTTTTCTAAGTGGGTTAAGCGTGTTAATGTCTTACCAAAATGCAGAAGTTGTTCATTTCTTTAGCAGCTCTAATTGATTCTTACGTATTATACCGTCGCTCAATTTTTTCTAGTTAGAAGACGCTGCCCAACGTCGCGATATACTGCCATTAGTAGAAACCGTTTCCACGCATGTTGTAACGCATTAATTTTTTCGATAAAAATATTTGACGATATTTTTTGAATCAGTAACGTCTTTTGATTTGGTGAAATTGGTCGATGGTATATATAATACGCGTTTAAATACCTTCCAATCATAATTGCATTAATCATGAGTGATAAATTGACGTGAATTATCATTTCACTTGAAGACACAACTCAGACAACTGTAGATACGCTTCATAATTTTGAGCCAAGGTCGAAGTAACAAGACCACTTGAGCAAGTAACTCCTTTATCTAACTGGACCAGTATCATTTTAAACTGGCAGAATGCCTCATTATAGAATTTTTAAGGAAACAGAACATGCGACAGGGCTAGAACATCTTGCTCGTTCATTTACTCGTAAACATAAACGCTCGGCTTCTGTGAATCGATAATAACAATGAAGTAGACAAAATTACTTTTTGTATATAATCTATAATCAATAAAGATCCCCCATTTTATATAAATATTTCCCATTTTATATCATTATCTATATTCTCCTTTCTGTAGATTAAAAACATATGGTTAGTAATTGATTTTTCGAAAAATAAATGAACAACCAATGAATAATTTCTATATAAAAGGAAAAGGAGCTAATTTCTTTCTTTCTCGTTTTGGATTACTCAAAAACTATTCAATAAACATGTAAAAGAGAGGAACAATGGATCATTAATTTATAGAATTGTAGTATAAAGATTTATGTTTGTTAAAAAGTGAACAAAAACTAAAATGATGTTATTTCACATTGCAGAAAATACTTATGTTAATAGTTCATATTTTAGTTTAAATATTGTATGCTACAAATGTTTTAGTTTACTGATAAAAAGTATGTTTGTAAGATATAACACACAAGAAAAGTAAGCCTCCGTATAGTTTTACAATTCATATATTCAAATATTTTCATGCAAATTTTAGTTTACAATCGTAGTGAGATATTTTGAAATATCATTCTAAAGAATGTATTTGGAATATAGCCTTAAATGAAAACATTTTGAAATATATCTCCCTTAAGATGGTTCTGGAATAAGTTAGATTTATCTGTATGTTTAGCCTTACTTAGTATCTAAATGCATTTTATTCATAAATATCTATATTCTAAAATATCTACTTCGGAAATTCTTTGTATAAAATAAAGTTTCATAAGGCTTTTTTTACTTCTATATTTAATTTTTTTTACGTTATATATAATGATGATGATCTAATCTCCCTATAATATTCATACATTCATCATCCGATTGATACAAAATAATTCGATTCGTCGCTTTGCACTTTTTTTCTTTGTCACCGTTCCATAATTATTATTGTTAACATACCATCAGTGACATTGGTACAATGAATACAAACACCGTAAGTCTCATCAATAGAGTTACGTGCTCTTCAATGATGAAAATCGTTTCCGTCAGATAAACGATTCTGGATGCCAACTGATGCAGAGAAAGGTAGAGACATGCTTTCATTCCACCCTTCAAGGAATGGAACTTTTTGGGTGGCACTGGCATGCTTGTGCGGAGAGGCATTGTGATTAATAGACGGATGAAACTCACTACTTTCGACTAAGATTTATTCACTGAATACCATCGGTGTGATGAAGTTATCCTTCCCCCAATGTAGCTTTGTCCTGAGGAGGTATTAGACTACACTTTGTTTTCATGAACGACAATACATAGCGATGGAGGTCCCATGCTGTTCAGAAGCTTCAGGAAAATGAATATTCTTGAAATTAAATGACTTCTCAGAGTGCTTTTTTCCCTAATTTAAATATCATTGAACATATGTGGGATGCTTTGGGGAGACAGTAGTAGGGAAACACCAGATAATTGACATAGACGCTCATTTAGGAATCTTTCCTCAAGAATCACTGGGTAATCTGGTGTTGAGTATGAACAGACAATATCGCGTAATCAATGCAGAAAGGGGACGTCAGATTCTTTACTAAGAGACTTTGGTGTGTTGTTCTCTTTCTCCTGGCCATACTGTTTTATATCGAAATCATTGCGTCAGTAAAAAATTCTTTCAGTTTCATACAAATGCATCCTGTTCCATTTCTGCAATCATATTCCTTCGCGCTTTCTTCGTCCTAGTATTTCTGTAGTTGGAGTTTCATGTCTCCCTGCTGATTTTTTGCGGAACTAAGGCAAAATAGAAAAAAGTTTCTTTACAAACACACACACACATATATATGTATACGCTTGTTATTTGAAATTTTAATGTTTTAGCATTATTCTTCTGTTATTGTGCTTATAATATTAAATATTTAAAGAATCTTGTTCTCTTGTACTAGTTTCTCTTCTTTTCAGCTCAGTACTATAGGCCAGTGCTCCGCAACCTTTTTATCGCTACGGACCGGTCAACGTTTGTTAATTTTACCACGGCCCGCTGAGGGGGAGGATGTTGATTGTTTATATTTTATACTGTTTTGGTTTCATAATTTTACTTTAATTGTGTGTGTGTGTGTGTGTTTAATTGTGACTTCTGAATAAAATATAGCTACACCAAAAAATGAATACAAAATGATTTAACAAAGAACATTAAGTGATTTTCATAAAAAGTAGCCCAAACCTAAGAAAAATATACCAAAGTAAATAAAAGAGAGAAACAATTTTAATGTTTCTTGTGCGGACCGGGGGTTGCGGAACACTGCTATAGGCAAACAGAAGGGAAGGTTTATTGATGTTGGTAAACTAACTTTCCTTTCCAGTTTTATACTTCTTTTTTTCTCACAAATTTAGATTTGTATTTTGAAATTTTGGTTAAATGTTTTCCTTTCTCATTTTTTGGCTTAGAATTTGATGTTTTAGATTCCTTTCTATCTCTTTAAAACTTAAGCTTCTCATATTCATTTCACACACACACACAATTTCATGCTCCTCTTTGTTTTAGAACTAGGCTTCTTGGGTTTAATTTTTTTTCTTTTTACGTTTCCGTATACTTATCTTATTTCTGTTTCCGATTTAGATTTATTGAGCTCCCCAGCTCTTCTTTCTCTGTTTTGACTCACTGACTTAATCTAGAATTTCGTAGAAATTTATGTTTTAAAAACACCTTAATTTTACCAAAACTGTAAATCGTTTTCGAATCTGTGTGTTTCCTAGGATTTGTTTTTAAAATAAACTAAATTAAATAAAAATTTATAGTAATTTCAATATTTATAACTCATTGAATCGATTCCTTGCAAAGAGTTTCCTTGTGATCTTTATTCGGAAACACTTATTGGTCCATCGTGAAAGTTATTTACAATATCAGGGCAGCCAGATATTTACAATATCAGGATCTTTCTTCGTATAACCTTAGGTTCTTAAGCATAATTTATTTCCCTTTCTGTTTAAATGTCTTTAAAACTTTCTTCATATTTCGAATCTTCATCTGGAATCTTTTTACTTCAGAATGATTAAGATTAGATAAATATTCGTTTCTTGTGCAGTATATATGAAATTTTTGTACATCGCGCGGAGTATTTCATGTTCATAGTAATTAGATATAATGATATTCACACCGCTGCATTATCTGGAATTTGTGTGGGCGTATAACTTTGAATTTCAGTGTAATTATATGGCAATATTATCCCTTTTTGCATTTTCTAAAATTTAAGTTGATGTAGAATCTTGAATTTTAGTGCAGTCAAGCTAAGCGATATTCCTTGGATCACATATACTGGAACTTTCTCATATGTCTAAATTTAAATTTCAAATGAAGCTAAATTTCTTTCGTTTATTATGTTGATTGCGATGGTTACTAATATACTAGTTTCTAGTTTAAACAGCTTAATTTTCTTTTTGAGTTCTATTTCCTTCTGCTATTTTTCCTGATTTATTGCGTTTACCCATTCACAGATTACTTCTTCATCGCAGTTTTTAGAATTTATAGTAAGATTTGAGATGCATATAATATTTTAGTCATCAAGCTAAATTCCTTTTATTCGTAAAGTTGGTTGACGATTTCTAATATACTAGCTTTTTGTTTGATGTATTTTTTTTTTTTCTTATGTATTTTCGTTATTTTTTTTTTTTTTTTTTTTTTTTTTTTTTTTTCTGTGTTTTCGTTCTTTTTTTTTTTTGTTTTTTTTCTTATTGTATTTCCTGCGTTATCGCATTTATTTGTTCACAAATGAGTTCCTAATGGTAATTTTTATTATTTATGTTAAGATTTCTATAAGCTGTATATTATTTAAGCCATTAGATACTACTTCCCCGTTGGAGTAGTGTGTTAGTTCGGAGAAGGAAGTGCCAGTGGAGATGTCGTTCTCGTCACTTGACCAAGGTTCAAATTTACGAAATCTGTCACCAATAGCAATAGTCCTCGCTTTGGCTTATAGTGTGACCATAATAAACTCTATCACTTAATGGATGCTATTTCAAACCTATTTCCTCTCTTTCTTTTGGTGAGGTGTGGTAGTTAGGAGAGGGCTTGCCAGCTCAAGTATCGTCCTCATCACTTGACCATGGTTCAAAATTACGAGGTCCGTCTCCAAAAGCCCTCGAGTAGATGAACAGTGCGACATTAATATTCACTCACTCCTCTCTCTCACACAATCTTGCATCACCCACGTATTCAAAACAATCAGAAAAGTCTTTCTTTGGAAAACGTATGTGACCCTAACAACTTCCCGTTTAGCGATATTGGGCTCAAACCCATGACATGACAGTTACCGAGTCTTTGACCTTGACCACTAGGCTACTTTGGCCACAACTAACACATGAAAAGCGACACATAAAATACAGTATTATATGAAAATGGTAATCACTATGCAACAAAAAATTAAAAACAGATCTCAAACCATCACAGGATGTTACACACATAACACAATGTACAGTAGAACCTGTTTTTCTGCGGTCCTTTTTTACGCGGTATATGAACTTCAACGACTTTGGCACCACTGTAATGCTTTCTATCAATGTACCAGTAGCGTAACATAGAATGGTAGAGACCCACTCCCTTCAAAGTCAGGTTTTGACTTTAATATTTCTTAAATTAGGTAAATACGTACAAGGCATCAGTCAGACCTTGGGCCCCCTAGAATCCTGGGATTGCGGACGTGTAGGTTACGCCACTGAAATGTACATATACACACTTTAAGACGCTCTCTTCATTTGTTATAAACAGTCTCCCGACAATGCGCATTCAGTTGCTTTCTCTCAGCGCTCCTGCAGCCCGCGCTTGATTGAAGACAAAACTTTAAATGACTGTGGCATTATCAATAATTTGATAGATTACGTAGACGGACAAGAAGAACTGGATTCCTTGGAAGCGGATAAAATGTATGCAGGGATACAGCTTTCTAACAAATTGCGCAAGCATTTTCTTAAAATAGATACAAATTCCGAAAGGAGTATGAAACTTCAAAATGAACTTCGATCACGCATATCTGGTTATCATAACATTTACAAGCAACTGACCAACCGACCCTCGTTGCAAAAACTTATCTCTTACTTTATGGTGCCAAAAAATAATTCAATTGAAATTGTATCTTCAAGTGACGAGAGTGATTTTGAAGTAATTCATCGCAGGAAGATGAGTGCTTTGCATTACGATGAGTAGCAGTAAATTATGTAAGGGCATTTTGAAAACTTCTCCATCGCGAAACTAAATGTTTTTAAAATGTTTCCATATATGTAATTTAGTTATTTATTTTGTCATGGAAGTACTTTCTCATAAATTTCGTAAATGATTGGTGTACTTTCTCTAAGTGCGACGTTTTTTATGCGGTCCCTCTCCACCATATAAAAAATGTTCTGTAGTATTTCGACGAATTTGTTATGTGTAAGAATTTATGAAATTTTCGAATATTTTTTGTGCGATATAATTAATAATAAAAACTTAAATCTATACTAAAATGTTATCTATATAAGTAACATCCATTAAATTTATTAGTATTGATTTCTAATAGTGAGCATTATTCAGTGAAATACCACCAAAAAAACCAGATATCATTACTAACAACGAAATTATTAGTTTAGTGATAAAAATCACCTTTCTTTTACCTTACTTTAGCTTAATTACAAATATTCACAAACAGCTACTTATTCAAATTTTATGAATACTTAAATAATTGTGCTTCAAATTTTATCCAAAATTATTTTCTTAATTCAATACTACTTCCAAATTAATTAAAAGTCTTAACAAAAAACAGACGAATAAAGTTTTATTTAAAATAATAATTTTTAACATGAGATTTAAACATCTTTCTTTAGGGAAAAAACTTAGAATTATCAAATTTTTAATAATAAATAACAAATAAACAAAGTTTATTTGATAATCCACAGTTTACCAAAGTAAAGAAATAAACATATCGATTGGCATTCTATATAATATTACTGACATATTGTCATCTGTAATATAGTTTTATAGCTATATATGATTGTGTATCGTTTGTTAACTAATATTATCGTTTGTAACTAATGTTATTGTGTATTGTTTGGTTTTCGTCCTGACGACACACACACACAATGGCATAGAATCAATAACATGAAAATACGAAAAATGCGACGATAAAAAATAAAAATTTCGTGAAAATCTAATCACTTTTTTTGTCTTCTCTGTTCTTTTTTTACTTCCTATCAAACCACCGCAAATGAATTTTTTTCCCAAATTTAATATAACGAGCCGCCTGTGTTTACAATAGAAACCATTATGTAAGATTTCACAATACTTTATTTTTTTAGCATTGCTCGTTAATGAAATATATTTTTGTTTCAATCAATCCTAGATGAGTTTCAATGTATGGTTTAGATCCTAATGATTTACTTAAGCAAGTTGCTTTTGAAACCAGAACAATTTATTAATTTGCTTATAATTTAAAACATGAAGTTTATTCGGCAATACACCGTTGATTGTAAGAATTTTCAAACATTATTTGTTGCCAGTACATTAAGTCTAATATAAAAATTGTGTTGCTAGTAATTAAAACATAATGTATTCGAGTATAGTCAAAGGACCATCAATTGTCGTATACAAGGTGGTCCCAAATTCAGAGTATACACTTTAAGGGTAGATACAGGACATTCTAACTATCATTTATTGTATAGGAATGTATAGGCGCAAGTGACTCGGTGAGTCGCAAACACAAAAAATAAGAGACGAAGGGAAAGACAAATTGTTTATTGAAAGCGTCGTTGACAAGTGTAAGGTTTACTATAACTGTTCAGCACATGATCTGTGAAGTCCATCTGCAGCGCACGGTGCTGTACCACCCACCACTGACATTCGGATTAGTCTGCTGCCGGATTCAAAGCTTGTACTCACAGAAAATGGAAGAGGTGTAAGCGATTTTCGTTTAACACTCTACAAACGGTCTGATGACCTTACATTTGACTTACGTGATAAGTAACAGCTTTAGTACTTGACTCGGGTCTATCATCCATAACGTTCAAGATGCTTTCTTTTAAGCTTGGATTGGGTACAGCTCTTCGTCGACCAGCATCAAGTCTGGTGACGTGGAACGAACGTATTTCACGAAGTTGACAATGTTACCATTGAAAAAATTTGTGATTTGGCCCTCGTCGATCAGGAAACTGCACGTGATATATTCGTAGCGCAGCTCAGCCATTACCATCTGCACGGCCGTTTATGTAATGCATGTCTGCATTTTCGGCATACGTAAAGTCTCCCACCGTAGACGTCAGTACAATTGCAAATGGTGCTTTCCCCTACAGAGATGCATCTTTTTGAACGGTGACTAGATATATACTGCCCCCTACCGACAACTCGACCAACCCATAACTCCATTTCTCTCTTATTTTATTTCCCCTTTTTGCGCTTCACCTCGTCACTTGCACCCACACATTCCTATACAATAAATGACTGTTGCAATGTCTTTTATCTACCCTTAAAGTTTGTACCGTGAATTTAGGGCCACCCTGTATATTTAATAATGTACACAGGCAATTTTCATTTCTATATACATATTCATTAGTGATATTTAGAGTCTATCTAAACTAATATAACCCCAATTCAAGATCATTTCTCTTGTCTGCAACTTCTTAGGAAAAATTTATGAGAAAGAAAAGAGATTAAAATAACGATAAACATTTAAGGAAATTCTTTACCTGTACTAACTGATATTCTTCCTATTTCTTCCAATTAATTTCTGTTTCTTGAAAAAAATAATTGTATTATTATAATATAGATCATGAATAAGTATATTTTTCCAAATCAGAAGTTTAACTCTACTTATAAAAAGAGCCGAATAAACATTTAATACAGTACAGAAATCTATATGAACAATTAATGTCATTTATAACTTTTAGAAATATTTGTTTCATCTCAATACGTTGTATTTCTACTATAAAAACCTTACGTCATTTTTTGCATAAGTGTATATGATTCATCCTTAGCAATTACAAGTTTATATGTATAAGACTTAATCATCATTATATAAAAATTACTGGTGATTTACTCAGTTTGTGTTCTTTTTATCAAAATATCTAAAAATAATAAGAAACAACATTTATTTCCCTAAATATATATTTAGTGCGACTCAGTACCAGAGTAATATAAGAGTACACGGATTTATTTGGTGAGCAGTGTTATTCCTATAGACGAAAATGATATATGGCTGAGTGCTCATATCTTTGAAGTATGTACTGTTACTGCTTAGAGGTACTGAGACGAGATACTGCAAGTTTATGATCAGTTTTCGTATGGTGTCATGGAGGTCCATAATTCATATTCATAGACGGTTATGTGTTCACATATTGATTACAGTTATCGAGGATTTCTTCCATAAAGAATACTTCTAAAGGAGGAAAAGATTTTTAGTCCTAGATGGTTTTTGCTTTCACGGTTGAGAATTGACATCTTGTCATGCTTCAAGATAAATAATTCCAGTTTTCACATAAAATATTATCAGAAGTACTTATTTAGAGAAATATTTTGAAAGTAGTAAAGTGTTTAATACACTCTCTGAAAACTTTTTGGGATTTTTTGCTTGAATGTCTGTTTTCACGAACTTATCCATTGTTACTTTTTTTGTAATCAATTTTGATAAAAAAAAAATGCTCCCTTTTCTTTTAACAGTTTTATCAAAAAATTTGTTTCAACAAAGGCTGATTTCAGTTTATATGCTCTCAACTATTAAGCATATAAAGCAATAAATTTAAATATTTAAATAAACCTTTATGAGGAAATTACTTAAAAATTTTATTACTGTATATTATGCACGCTGGTGTATGTAACGCGCACCTATTACTTTCAAACTCAGTTTTTAAATTTTAGGTGCATTCACCGTATAACGAGCACCTTTTTTGCACGAAGAAGCTTGAACTGTATATGTGTAATACTCTTCCCTTTTGACGACAATGGTTCACATAAAAGCAACAGGTCCTTAAACATCTCACTTCACCTTAGTGCTCCCCAGCTTTTAGCGGACAGTACTACATTAAAACCCATGGTTATTTTCAAAAGAAACCCGATGTTGAAATCTAATTTTCCGAAAGGTGTTTTTCTTCATGTGCACCAGAAGGACGGATGGACCAAAACGGAGTAAATGTGTGGAAAAGAAATTTTCGGCAAAAGCGTCCAGAAGCCTTTAAGAATCCAGAAAGTCTTTTAGTTTTAGACATGTTTAGATATCATATAACGGATAATACGAAGAAATTGTTGACAGGGCAACACAGACATAGCAGTTATTCGGGGTGGATGAACGCCATTAGTTCATCCTTTAGATGTATGCATCAATAAACCATTCAAAACGAATTCAAAGCGATAGTGGAATATATAGATCAAGGGTGTCTAACTCAAAGTCTAACTTAGGCCAAACAAATGAGGTTCAACTTTAGGTGGGCCTAAAAAGAATCAATATTCGTAGAGAGAAACTTACGATTATTTCAAATAATACATTATAATAAACATAATTAAAAGAGCAAAAAAAAGTTTATTGCTTACGTCCTGACACTTGACATATTTTCTCTGCTACTATTTTTCCTATTTTGGAGAAGTTTTGATAATTTACTATACATTATTCTGTAACCGATATACTAGTACCGATATACTCACTGTGGGTCGCATGCGGCTAGCGGGCCGCGAGTGTGACACTCCTGATGTAGATGTTTGAAGGTAAAAAAGCATTTACAAAAGGAGGCCAAATGCATATGCAGAAATCTAATTTTTACATGCTTATCATTTCTGTATTTTTAAAGTTACCATTTTTATACTCGGCGTATAACACGCACCTGTAAATTTTCGATCTTATTTTTTATGTTTAAAGTGCGTGTTATACTCTGGAATATACAGTACTTTAAGTTAACATATCGTTCATAGCTATATGATTACTTAAAATGATAATTGTTTTACACACACATATATACGCAGTGTTTCGAAAGAGGATACTCGTTTTGGCTATTGTTTTTATTTATTCGTGAAGACAGATTTCAACGAACTCTAAGCAGTACAATCGGATGCCAATTGGGTTAGGCTGCATAGTTATATTTCAATTATTGTTAATTCATCATCTCTTAACTTAAGTTTCGAACAAAGGGTAATACATGGAAAAGTTTGAGCCGAGACCATAAAATGAAATGAAATGGGATTGAAAAATTTTAAGGTTAGTGAATATTTGCTGAGAAAATATATACTATCTGTTATATTTTATATAAGAATATGTAAGGCAGGATAACACAAAGCATAAACCGGAAATAGAATTTTGGTAAGTTATAATTTAATTAGCCTTATGTATATATATATTACACAGACACAGAATTAAGTTTAGAAAAAATGCTTATTCTAAATTTTATTTCATACAGGAGGTCTGTTTTTGTGTTATATAATTTGAACTAAGGTGGGAGACATAGATAGCCCAACATCATGGTTTAAGCAGTAACCTCTAGCTTCTTTACAAATCCTTTCTCAAAAATCATTCTAAAATAGCATACATAATACTACATTGCAGATCTCATTTTCTTTCCAGTTGCTAGAATCACTTCTAAAAAAATGTTTTCCAACGAGACGCAGTGAATTCAGAGGGAATCCATGGCATCCTTTTTATGTTTACAGAAGCATGTCTTTCTATCGGCCGATCTACGATACATCTATGACAACCTACAATCTACGAAAAATCCCAGAATTCCTCTGAATCACGTTTCATTATTCACCAAATCTAACTTTTTCTTATTTCCCTCAAGAGTAATTTTATGAGAGAAATACAATATTCTATTATAATTTCATTATTTTTTTTTATTTATAACATAGCTGGAATTTTTCCTTCGCAAAACTTTACCAATACTTAAAGTTTCTCAGAAACTTTGTACTTTACTCGCGAAAATGTTTTCCAGCGAAATCAGGAAAAAAGCTAGTACAAGGATAATGCTTCAATGGACTGCTTTCACCACCTCACAAAACTGTGAACTAATGAGAAACAAAAACTTGAACAGAGCATTAATGTAGTGCATAAACTCTTAATCCGTATCCTGTACTGGCAAATTAATTGAATTCTGGCAATGGTGCACGTACAGTGCACGAATAAATCAGTTAAGTGCTTAACTATAGTGCATAAGCTTAAAGGTATATAATCGGATTTGAGAATTTATGACGATTTTAATAATTGTCAAATTCTGGAATTTTGCTAGAATACGAAATGTTAATGTCGTATTTTTTAGAAATTCTATTCTTTCCATTTCTATGTTTTACTAAAAATTAAAATGCAGCGATGCCAAAAATATCTACATATCATTGAGTTTAATAATGGAAATATTTATTCAGAGATCCGTAAGAGAATTCGCACATTTAAATAATTATAAACAATTTTAGTTTCTATAGACTAAACAAAAAAAAAACGAAAAGGGTTTTTAATCGTTACTAATGAATTTAAAAGTTATTTAAAATCAAAATCAATCCCTTTTAGCTAAATTATACAATAAATAATGCTACTAAAATGAATTTTCTGTAGAAAACAAAAATTAAATAAATGATTCATGTATTTTACGGCGAAAAAACAGGAAACACATATAAATAGATGTTTATCATCCATTTTAAAGTATTTAAATAAAAAGAAAGGTACAGAAAAATAACTTTAAATTTTCACAATTACATGTTATTTCAAATGAAAAAAATGTTGCTTTTTATGCACAGAATATCAACATAATAAAGTGAAATATTTAGGAAATTTTAATATCAGTTAAGAAAGTTTTCACCATGGAAAACTAGGGTTTATATAGATACTGTACTTATAATTGAGGAGATTTTAAAAAGTACATACTTCGACAAATCTAGAAATTCCGTTAAAAATGTATAACATAATATACTTTAGCATTTATGACTTTCACAGAAATTAGCAAACTTTTTAGCTAATAAATGATATCCAGAACAGGAAAGAAAATACTAAAATAAATACAAATCGTTGTGCACGTTATTTTATTTTTTATGTCTCCATATTTAAATAATTTCTTTTGTCTTATTTATATTCTTTAAATTTTTTAAGGTATTATCAAGGAATCACTAGAAGCTGTTTAAATTTTTAAAGAAAATTTACATTTAATTTTAGTAGAGCATTAAATGCATTTGCCTCATTTAAAAAAAAAAAACACGAATTAAAATATCTTTCTCATTATTAGAGGAAAAACAAAAATATAATGATTATATTATTTTTCATGTTTTAATCGATGAACAAAAAGGTGTTAGAAAATGTAATGACAGACATTATTAGATAGTAAGTTTTTAAAAATATTATTAATCATAGTTCACTAACTTTTCAAAACTTCTAAGTTTGATTTTAATTATTCGATTTTTCGTTCTGTAGCCAAATTCTAAAATAACATTTAAAACCAATAATTCTCGTAAAAAACAAAAAAAAAAACCAAAAATATTTGCGAATGATAATTAATCAAAATAGACATAATGCGTCCGATATTTTCAATCTTTAAATGTTTTGTCACAAATATCTCCCGCGTAACTGCAAAATAAATTAAAGAAAATATATTTTTTGATAAAATATGTCCTCAACACAATTATTCGATTAAAATGCAGTATTTAAAGTTTGAATATGTAATGTTTTTGAAGCATGTTTTATGTGGAAGATCAACGAGGCAAACAAAATGTTTATTAAATCAAGCATGCATTCGAAATATTTTGAAAATCTGTAACAGTTGAGTGTGTATGACGGTTGAGTGTGTATGACGGTTGCATTTTTGTCATTCTTAAATGAAGGATAATTATTAATGAAATTATTGATTAATATTGAGGATGTAATAAAAGTATTATTTCTAGTTCAGTATTAGGTTTTAGAGAGTGAGTGAATATTAAAAAAAAAACGTCGCAATATTCAGCTACTCAAGGGCTTTTGAGGACGGACCTTAATTTTGAACCACGGTCAAGTGAAAGGATAACACCTGAGCCGTCCCCCTAACTTTCACTCCAAACAAACGGGAGAGCGTTTGAGCCTCGACATATTTAAGATGCATCAGCTCCTTCTGCATGGTGGGTCTTCAGCTGTACTAGGTTCGAACTCATGACACGCTGGCCATGAGTCCGTTACCTTGAGCATTGGGTTTCCACGGCCACTGAAGGCTTTGAAAAAGTTACTGTAAGAAGGAAGGACTAGAAAATTACACACATTGTAGAGTAGGCGCAATTTACCGATTCATGCAAATGATGTAAAATGCGCAGTTCCTTGTAGCACGATGAATGGGAAGGTTTTTCCCATATGAAAGGGATAAACCTGCAGGATGTGTTAGATCCATGCCATTATTTCTGCAAGAAATCATTGTGAAAATTTTTTTCATGTCTCGGAGGCTACGTATAATTGCACATAATGCTAGGCCACCACCAAGACGATTTTACGAGCCTATGGTGATTGAACTGAAAAGACCCGGTTGATGCATTCATTTATATCTAAGATTAAAAAATCTAAAGCGAATTTTGAAAAAAACTCTTCGTAGTGCACATCATCAGGACCTAGAATAATTATGTGTCAAGTTTTATACTTCTGGGTTGCTTAGTTTGGGCGGTAGAGGTGAAACACACAGTCGAAAAGTTCCTTTTATTAGTATAGATTATATCCATTTGGATGTGTCTATGGTGCACTGGCTTTGTCAAATAATGGCTGGAACAAGGCAAGTTTGAGGGGTGTTGGAATAGCCAGTAATGTATTCGTGGAAGGCCTGAAAACACCTTCTACCACCTTTTTTAACATATGCAAGATACCTTTGATGTTCCATATCGACCAGAATCCATCGATTGGTTGCTAATGAACTGTATTCATACCGTCCGTTAAGAAGACTCCTCACAATACAGAAGACTCCGCTTGCAATGGTGCCGAGTTAGACCGATTGTCCTCTAATTGTTCATTTATGTCTTTCTGTGATTGCTGAGTTTCTTCACTTTCTGGCTACTGCTTGGTGTTGCATTTTCAACGTCACGTAGTGTACTTCAGTCCGTTAGTTGAAGTGTAAAAGAGCACTTTATAATTTGCAATATACTGGTGGTTTTTTTATTAAATAGCCAATCGAATATATTTTTTTCTGGTAAAAATTTTCTTGAAGATTATTATGGTCTCGCAATTCCATATCAGACCTCATTCAAATCCTTCATTCCTCATTCAATGCCTTTTCCATATCAAACTATTGCACGCTCACAAAAATAATCTAGTTATATTTTTCTTTTTACCCTGAAGAATGCAGGACATACGGGAAGAACAGTTGCAATTTGTAAGAATATCACAGGTATTAATTTCATGAAAACCTCTACATTTAATGTTGATAAACTAATTTAGCTCAGAATTATTTAAAAAGAAATAGAAAAATTGCAATGAAGATGCCACTGTGGCAATGATTCTGAAAAAATGACTTTAAGGGAACGATTTATAAAAGTGATAGGTAGCGTCAAAGATTTTTACCATCGAGAGGAAAACTTTGATTAAAAAATGACAAGAAGTTTGAAAAATCGTTCTTACGTAGTTAATGGTTGAGATAAACCTTTTAACGAGAAAAATAATATAAAAGAATTTGTACATATAATCTCTTGAAACTGGTACTTATTCATTTAAAGTTAAAATCTCACAACCGTCAGGAGTTATTTGCAACTAATCTATAATTCAAGAAAAATTTTAATAAATGCATTAATTTCCAAATTTATATTGTACATTTTAAAGTGCTTTCACGACAAATGCTAATGGATTAACAGTAGAATATGTTTCATACATAACTGAAAAAATGTCGTCAACGCAAAAAAAACCTGAAAAGATAATCAGCGAAATGATTCTTTTTATTAATATACTAAAATTCGAAAATAAATGGATGGTTCTAATACCCAAAGCAGATCCAAAAAAAATTAAAGGAGTTATTTCTTAAGAATAATTAAAAAAGTTTAGTTTCAAAAATTCCTTATAATTGGTATGGGACAATTATGTCCCCAGCTGCATTATTTCGGTGGTTTCTTCATCGTCCCACTTTCCAGCATTCGACTTATGTATAAAACTTGCATTCCACTCAAGAAAAACATATCTAAAAATATATTTGGTTATAGTAAAAACTAGTTGAATATAGAAAACATTAGATGGAGAATATTCCTAAATGATAAATCAGCTCCATTACAATATGACATACTGTCCAAGCTAAAACAATAAACAAACCATCCATCCGAGATAATGCATCATTTTGTGCTTATTACATTTTCTTCTCTCTCTCTCTCCTATTGTTCAGGCGGATCGTTAGGATGCGCAGCAAGATTAAAATTACTGAGAAAATCCCTAGCAATGGCCTCTTTTCCATGGCTGGTGAAAGGAGAAAATGAATAAAAAATAAAGTTGTTCGGTGAAAAGTTGTTCCTGTCGAAGTTTGAGAATGATGGATGGTGTGATATGAGCGATTACCCAGTGCAAGTAATAGTTCAAAAGAGGACGGTCAGAATACTAAGACATGGACGCTTGTAGAGGGTGTTTGTCAACTTCTTTGGAGAATCCCCAAGAATTTAGACCATTGATTGAATTTTTAAGAAAAGCAAAATAGAGTTTAGCCTAATTTCTTTGGCCCGGGGGAGGATCTACATTATTTTATATGTAACTATGTTTTTGTATGTGTATGTATATATAATGATTTTCTAATGAATATTTTGAAGTTCGTTTATGAGATAATAAATATTAAGTAGCAAGTATATATAAGTAAAATTATGAAAGACTAAAAATAATCGTAAATCTAAATGCAGTAGACAGATAGGAAAACTTGTAAAAACTTTTTGTCAATATTTTTTTTTGAAATCTCTCAAAGATGCAGATAGTTTATTGTTTTTTAGAAAAACACACACACTGACATATGTATGTATGTATATTTAGTTGATTGCTTTTGAATTAGGATGTCTTTTTCAATTGTTGCTGTCATTAAAAAGATTGTTAAAGAAACATGTTGCTATTTTAAAATCCACATTTTATTTAATACACACAAAATAAAAAGCGAATAACCATAACACAAAGACTCGCGGACAATATGGCGAAATACCGAAATATTATTTGCTCGCTCTAGAGATCATAGCTTTTTATAGTTTTGCCAAACAGGAAGCTTTTAAAATCATATGATTTCTGGTAAAAACTTTTGTGATTGGTCAGAATACACTAATGAGGCTATTGCATCATCTAGTTTTAAAAACGCAAACCTGGCAGTTTTTGAGGAGATAAAATTGTAGTTATTTCCCATTAGATGAACTAAAAAGTAATTATTACGCGAAGTCTTGGAGGGCTCGAGTTCATTATGCGTGAATTAAGTAAAATCCCCCCAGCCAGAGAAAGTTTTAAGTGAATTAATAGATACATATAAATAGTGCACTTTTCATAATTATTTTCGTTTTCATTTTAGAGGTATGTGATCAAAAAGGTTTGAAGACCCCTGTAAATAACTAGGTAACAAATAAAGTTATATCGTTTTTATAATGAGTAATAATTTCAAAGATTGCTTACACTTGTTTCTGGATAAATTCTAAGAATTGCTTAGCCTCTGTATATGTGTTTTACTGTGTTTTACTTAAGTTAGTAATTTAATCTCGGACCGTTCACTTGAACTTAAAGTTTAATTCTTGCCCTTGTATAAAAATGTCTGTCAAATATAAGGTAATGTATACGCAATTGCTTTATGAATTTAAACTTAGGACTAACACTCTAGAACAAAGGTTCTCAAACTTTTTTGTCTCATAGACCCCTTACCATGTTTTTCGATTTAGGGTAGACCCCTACTTACCTAATATTGAATTTTCACAAATTTATCAACTTAAGTGTCTTTTTGACAGTTGGTATAGAGATACTTACATTAAAAGATTAAAATATCTAACTGTATTGAGTGAATGAATGATTGAATATTAACGTCGCACTGTTCAGCTACACGAGGGCTTTTGGCGACGGACCACGTAATTTTGAATCATGGTCAAATGATGTGGACGACACCTCTGAGCTGGCACCCCCTCCCCTAACTGCCACACCAAAGGGAGGGCGTTTCAGCTCTCGACAGATTTAACGTGCATCGCTGCCCTACACGGCGGGTCCTTAGTGGTACTGGGCTCGAACTCGTGACAAGGCAAGCCATGATCCGATACCTATACCACTCGGCTACCGCGGCCACCTAACTGTATTGTGGAGTATAGTGCTTAAAACTTAAGGAGAATATATTAATTAGGTAATTAAATTAACATTTAGTTACTACATAAAATTTTTGTTGCATAAAGTAACTGAGCAGCAAACAAATGCTTTTAATGGGAAGAATGAATCTGGTGTTCCCATAATAAATTTTCTACATTTGGCGTCAATCTTGTCAGATTTAATCGTAAATTTCAGCGGTTAGTAATATCCAGTCTTTTTTTTTTCTTTCTTTTTTTAGTCTGGCAACGATGCTGAAACTCCTCACTAGGAAAAGAAATTAAAAACTTCCTCAAGATATTCCATAATTTTGGATAAATAATAGGAATATCTTTTTAAAGTCAAAAATGATGACATCCTTTTATAAACTTAACTACAAGATCTTTGTGTCTATTCCAATCAGTTCCTTTCGTAATCTGTCATTTTTTTCCGATGTGACCATATGAATTCATTGCTTACTGTGGTATCACCACAGTCACAAAGCCTTCTCAAATCTTGTTTCAAAATCTGAATAAAGGATTTAAAGGTTTAACGTAGGCTAAGACGCGTCATTTTCTATTATACTCCTTTAGCTTAATCCTGGCAAGAAACGCTGAAATTATGGTCCTTGTTTTAATAAAATCTATTTTGTTGCTTTGTAGCTTCAAATTAAAAAACCTCCTTATATTTAGTAAATATATCTTTTAAATAAGTAAATTTGGTTTCCACTTGATTATGAATCGGGTATTATTGGAAATAATTTTCTATCGAATAATTATATCTTAAATGAAAATTGTATTTAATTAACAAAAGGAGTAATGCAATATTTTATCAAAAATAATTATTCTTGTTCAATTTGGGGAAGAACGGAGACAATAGACATATGATAACTAAAATATGACACGTATATTTGTGATTTCAAAGTATTTAAAAACCGTTGAAACACAGCGTCAATAACAGTACCACTGTTAGCAGTCGAAATATTCTAATTTGTGTTCATTTCGAGCTTGAGTTCATCATTCATAAAAGCCATGAGCGGCTCAGCTTTTGGCAAGCTGGAGTTAAAAATCACCACTCAAAATCAGGGGAAGCGAGTGATAATTTTTTTAAAAGAGCAGAGCCACCTTCGTTGTATGGTAAAAGTACAAAATGCAGGAAATCTTTAATTTTTTTTTAACCGTTTGATTCGGAGAAATGTATACGACCACCGAAATCATTGTTTGTCCATTTTCAAATAAGCATTCTGCCGCACTTATGTCCCCCAATATCATGACTAACGGATTTAGAGTCAAGCGCTCGAGTGCTTGATGGCTACTAAAGTTGGACCCCATGCAAGGGTAGCGAAAAGACACAGCCACGCACTCTCATTGGTCAAATCAAGTAGTTCGCGCTTACGTCACATCCTGTTACACACATCCGTCCCTTTTCACGAAATCACTCCCAACAAATATCCAGCAACCGAGAGGAAAGATGTTACACATAAAAAAGAACGCGTTTGTACAGAATCTTTGAGTGATTAAGATTCACAATCAATTTATAAGGATTATTTTGCATATTTATAACAGATACAAATAAAGTATATTACACTTAATACACATAAATCAGAATTTTTCAAACTAATTTTATAAAACGTTTTAATTTTTTTTAAAAGTAAACAATTGTTTGCTTTCACGCGCGCGCAACATATCGGTCAAATATCTTCCGGATGAAATTACGAATACTAACTCAACTCTAATAAAACTAGTAATGCTTCGTCTATATAAAACCCTTGATAAATAGCATGCCAATACTATGTGGAAATCAGGGTGTCTTTCTATCCCATGGTATTCTATACATTTAATTTATTATTCCTTTGTTATTGTTAGCAAAAAATAGCATATATAAATTCCACATAACTGATGAATAATCATGCATTTCAGTCAATGCCACCTGAGCTATCAAATGTCTGGATCGGACAGGGAGTGACAAAAGCTTCACGACCCCAACCGAGTCTCAAAACAAAGACGATAAGATAAGCCCTCCTTCAATTTATGTATCTTTTGGGAATAGGGAAGAGATTTTTCTATGCTATCTATGAATAAAACATTTGGTAAGGAAAGGGGGACGTTTGCTCCAACAAGCGAATGGTCAGCCGAAACATAAATCGAGATTTTATTTCAAATAATGGCTCTCTACATAAAATTCTATTGCACGTTTATATTCAATTCAGACGCAGTATTTATGGTTGAAATCTGTACTACATAAATAAAGTTTTCGAATCATCTCTACTATGTTTCCTTCGGGGCTTAGAATCAGTTTTGTAATTTGAAATCTGTTTAATGTTTTTATTCTATTCTTTTTTTAATTTGTAGCGAGTAACCTATTTACTGTTATAAGTCTTTTAGATTCTTATGTCTGAAATATTTGCGACGATTTTTTTTAATTCAAGAGAAAGCGGAGTAGACAGAAATATAAAGATAATGTAGAACTATACTTTAAAATTTCTTAAAAAACAACGTTTTCTAAACGTAGAGCTATATGTCCACTTATTTTCTAAGGCTTAAACTTTAATTCTGGTTGTGCAGCTTTATGAAGAAGTTATATCAATAGGCCTAGTTAAAAAAAATATAAGTGAAATAATACGTTTTAAAGTAGTCTCAGGGACTTGGAGGTAGCATACCCTTCTCGTAAACGTATGGTTGCGGGTTCGATCCCGAATGGAGTTGGTAAATTTGTTAGATGCAAGAAAATCATAGAGGAAAGCATGTCATATGATTATGTGGCAGATAAATGATCCATTGATTATCAATTTGGCTCTGGTTCTATCGGAAAAATTAAATTACGCCAATATTTAGCACTTCATGAAAGCTTGAATTTAAATTAATTCAAGAGTTTGGTAGCAAGAGCAGAGCCACTAAATGGTGACCTCGCTGAAAATAGCTCTCACACATGGGAGACTTACCGTGACTGCAAAGGCTTGTGCGCGTAAACGCAGCCCATTTGAAAATAAAACTTGCAATTTTCATGAAAAAGGACACGTTTTGTGAACGAAAAACTATGAGTTCACTCATTTTCCAAGCAGTAAACGTAAATTTTGGATATGTAATTTTATGATGAAATCATATTACAAAGTCTTATAGTTTTAAATAGTGTTCTGTGTCTTAAGGTATCCGCGACTATACATTCGGAACCGTGATTTTGATAAAGCTTGTAAATGGATAATATTTAGGATATTTAGTGTCACTTAGATTAGAAAATGTATTTAAAATTGTTTTAAGACTAGCATTACAGTAAAAAATTATTTAAGTACAATATTTCGACAAAAAATGAACATAGAATGACTTATTTTCAAAATATTCTCCTTTGGTGAAAAATGCTTCTATTGTAATAATATTTTGTTTGTATATAGCTCAGACCTCTGTACAGAGACTCAACTAGAATTTTTGAAATATATAACTTAGAAGTGGATTTATCCATGTTTTACGACAACAAAGGGGATAAATTTTAAGAAAAAAACGCCTATAATTATTTCAATGGGTTGTTACTCTGAAAATAATGTGAATTTTTCAAAAATCGTAGTTGAGCCTCTGTACAGAGGTCTGAGCTATATACAGGCAAAATACTATTATAATAGAAGCATTTTTCACAAAAGGAGAACATTTTGAATAAAGGTAATTCTAAGATAATATTTTTGCCGAAATATTGTATTTAAATAATTTTTTTTGTCAAAATGTCCTTAAAACAATTTTATACATGTATTCTAATCTAAGTGACAGTAAATATCATGAAAATTATCCATTTATGCGTTTTTTTAAAATCTCGGTTCCGAACGTAGTCGGATACCTTAAATTAAGAATTTTTTTTTTCCTTCTTTCATTTTACCTGAAAAAGACTTATGCTTCGTAAGTAAATTTAAAATAATTTAATGTTTCGCATCAATATCAATTAGAAATTTAGTCAAAATTTCAGTAGTAATTCTTTATCTGCTGTGTGTGTTTGGTTTAAATATATTTCAACAGTAGGCGGACAACAGTCATTTGTTAACAATCTCTCTTTACAATCTCAGAATTTAGACCAGCCTACAATAGTTTAAAATACTTGTTGCAGTATCAAATTTATAAAAGCCATTCTTTGATTAATAAACTCTTCCACTTTAACGATTCAAGATATGTTAATGCGCACGCTACCTTAAGAAAGTGAAGGGAAAATTCTTACTTTGTAGATAATTACGCATTTAAATTACTTCTTAACCAGTTAAGGTGCACAGACATAGATTAATAGTTTTCGCCTTTTAAAGGCGAAACACACATACACACACTCCTGTAACACGAAAAAATATTTCCATCAATTCCGTTCCCTTATATATATATATACAGTCAAACCTCCATATTACGAACCTCTGTATTGCGAATTATTCTATATAAAGAACTTTTTCCTGGAGCCAAGAACATTTCACGATTTTCTTCATAAAATAACCTCCCATAGCGAAGTTCGTTTTCTATAAAACGAACTTTTTTCTTTTGATTCAATTTTTTTTTCTCCTTATTTTTAAAGTATTTCTGTACATTTCAAGTTATTATATCTTTTAACACATTTTATAGTGGTCATAAATTTGAACTGGTTTTATTAGGGACTTAACTCCCTGAAAGCAATAGAATTCTAGGCGTTTCATCCAAGAAGTGCAGCCTTTAACCCCCACTGTCCAGTTCACTAGAAACATAATCCATATCCCCTTTCCCCCTTTCACCTTCAGTGGAGTTGTCTCGTGTCCCCATGTCCTTTAACTAGTCTCCGTTCATTTCCAGTGTTGATCAGTCGTACTGGCAACTTCGTTTCTTGTAGCTTGAAAGTGCCAAAACGTAAGTGTTTGTGCATCAAAGAAAAAAAATTTTCTTTTTCAGGAAGTGGATGAAGGCGGCAAAAAATTTCCTTGAAGGGTTTTTTTCTTTCTTTCTTTTTTTATAGGTAAGATTTATAAAATAAATATATATTAGGATGCAAAAAGATGCGAATAATTACTTTTTTAATGTATATTGTTTGTGAATTTAAAATTTGTTTTATGGGGTTTATATATATAAAGAAAATTGAAAGATGAACCTCTATATAACGAACTTTTTTTCGGAATTTAGCGACTTCGTTACATAGAGGTCCGATTGTATATATATATATATAGGAAAACCACTTAACACGAAACTGAAGGGGCTTAAATCTTTTTTCGTGTTAAGGAATATTGCAAAAAAAAGGAAAATATGCATCAACAAAATTAAGTTTATTTAAGTTTATTTTACTTACATAGATATAAATATATGCATAAATTTAATAAAAATGAATGAAAGAAAAACATTCACAAGAATTTAAAGAAATGTAATACAAAATTTTCAATTTTTTTGAAAAACAAAACATTTGTTTAGTTTTGGGAAAATATTCTAATGTTTTCCTTGCAATTGTTTTTTAGCATCAAATAGTCAACAAATTGTTAGATATCCTCCATAAGGTTTCTCATTTTACCATTGGAATGTGCGTCTAAATAACTGCGCATACTTTTCATTACGTTCCTCATTTCGGATGTTGTGAAAACAGGAGCTGTTTATTTTCATCGTCGTAATCTTCCTCAATGATATTTTTTGAGCTCTTTAAACAAATTCCAAATTGTCTTTGCCATATATATATATAATTGGGGCTGTATAAATATAATCATCTCATCTACTGCAATGAATTCTTCCTATAATACAATAGGACAGTCCAATCCGGTTGGTGTGTGTTGTTCAATCCTTGAATGTAAATCTTTTTGTGTTAAGTGATCTTCGTTTCGTGTTAAGAGAAAAAATACATGGTATTTTGTCGGGACCGCTATATTATTTCGTGTTAGCTGATATTTCGTTTTCAGTATTTTCGAGGTAAACGTTATATATATATATATATATATATATATATATATATATATTTGTGTGTGTGTTTGGCCGCTAATGTTGCTTAAATAAAAAAAAAAATCTATGATGATTTGTTTGCTGAATATTTCTATACGTATAATAAAACGTTAAAAAGATGAATGAAAATAAAGAAAATAAATAAAATGTTTTGGTGAGTTGTGTTCCTTTCGAAAAAGTCAATTTATAAAATGTTTTCAAATGCTTTCAGTAAATATTTTCATTTAACTTTAGTAAATATTTGGATACATTGTGAATAAAAAACATAGAAAAAAAATTTAATAAAAGAGCTAGGTTTATTTGAAAATATTTTCTAAGCTTCAGTTGTCATCTAGAAAGGAGTTCTCTATAGTACTTTGGTTACTTTCATTCAACAGTATGTTTTTGTAGTGAATTTTTAAGATTTTCTTTGTATTATTTAAAAGGAGCACATTTATGTTTAAATAATGCGTAAGTTATGCAAATTGAATACTGTCTGAACAATTGATAAATATAAATGTTTTCATGTACTTCATGTAACTCCTAAATGAGTAACCAGGTAAATAATAATTTCTAAGATCACTACATTTTTCTCGGAGTTTTCAGAAGGAACACATTGCAAGATATATTTCATTGAAGCATAGTAAGATATAGTTTAGTAAGACATAGTATTTTGAATATAAGTCCGTTAAGTTTCTTAAGAAATTATTTATTTACTATCACCATCAATTCTAATAAGCCACCAGCTATATGTTAGCATACAAATTGGAGTTCTTTATTATAAAATGAAGTAGTACGATAAAGAACGACGTAAAAGCTATATTTTTTTTCTAGTTAGAAATATAAATCCTTTTTTTTTAGCATAAAAATATTTTTCAAACTTTATAATCTCTTAAATTACTTAAAGAAACTAGAATAAAACTTATGTTACATATTTTATAATCACTAAATGTGCATTTTAATTTAACTTTTGAAAAAAAAAATACCATTAAATAATATAACAAACACAATGAAGTCAAATGTTATATTTCTAGGTATTTATAGAGTTTATTTCAAATAGTTACATAAATTTCGAATTCATTTGTTTGTAAATTAGAGAGTAGTATAATTCATTTTTTAAAATATTTGTAAGTACGAAATTTTTATTTCTGAAAAATCTACAAAATCATTTAAAAAATATATATCAAAAAAAAATTCCCGATAGTATTTATTGAAAATTTGAGCATAACAAAAGCAATCAGTCGAAAAACAAATTGAATTCTTGAATACAAATAAGATTTCACTGTTTATCTAGTATGAAATAGATAAATGCCAAGTTTTCTTTTTACGGTAAGAAGCTCTAGCAAAATAGCAGAATGTTTTATCGAAAGAAAAAATTGTTTTGGGTTTATTTATGCTCTGATATTTTCACACGTAGCCGAGTAAGATATGAGGAATTCTTATGCCGCAGTTGCTTTCAATGACCATGTTCTGTAATCCATCAAATCCATATTTTTTCAAAAACTTTTCCTTTCAGACTAGTTTGACGTTTTATCATGAGGCTTCGGGTTCTTCGAAAATTACTTCTTTCCTGGATACTTTATTAAAAATGCCATTTTTTTCCATACATGAGATCACCAGTTCTCTTTTTCATCGAAATTTATTTAGTACACAAATTTAATGTTATGCATAAGATCTATCATCATAATGATTTTGTATTTCGTTGTATTCTGGTAAATAAATATTTTCCATGGAAATTAATGAAAATATAAAAACGTTGTGAATGATAACAGTGTATACTGATTTACGCTTCTTTCTTTTTTTGTATTTGTGATTTATGGTGATAATATTTGAAAAAAAAAATGATATTACGTTTAGCTCAGAGTTCAAAGAACCAAAACTAAAAAAAATAGGTGTTTTTTTTTCGCATATTTTATTTTAGTTATATTTTTAAACTTGTACATCACTTCTTAGTTAAAACTAAAAAAATTTCTCTTACACAGAACCCTTCCTCATACAATCATATTTCTTTATTAAACATCCATTGGACTTAAAAAAATTGTAGTGAACTTCTATTGCAAGTTTTACGTACAGAGTAGTGCTTCTCAAATTTTCAATATTTGCGACCCAATTTCGATTATAAATTTCATCGCGTCCCTTTTCTCTGTACAATAACAATGTATTGAATTCAATAATAATGAACTTTGACGCTTAAGTTACAATACGACTTTAATTATGAACCGTACACATTTTTAAGATAATTATTAAATTTTTTATGTATGACAAGCCCATGGTGTCAATCAGGGGCGGGGGGCAGGATTCCAGGTGGCCCAAAACCTGACTGAAACCAAGCATGGGCTTGAGGCCCAAAATCTGACTTTGTAAAGGGCCCCTAATATTTTCCGTTACACCACTGGTAATTAGTAAATTTGTTCTTAACTTAGTATTGTTAAATTAAATATCAAATACATATTGTGCAGTACTGATACATTTAAAAGTGTATTTTATAAGAGTAAATGTGTATTTTATCTTTTATTAAGTAAGAATGCATTTTATTTTGCTTCCTTTCAGTAAATTAATAATATTTTTAAATAATCTTTTACTTTCGACATGCTCGCACCCCCCACGTAGTTATCACGCTCCTTAGGAGGGCGCGCCCCACAGTCTGAGAAACGCTGGTATAGCGAATATTTATATGAAGTATGCTCTGCTATCTCTCTCTCTCTGTGTGTGTGTGTGTGTCAGGAAAGGGCAAATAGTGACCCGCTGGTCACATACGACCCTCGAAGAGTTTTTTTCAGCTAATTAAGACCTTCAAAATATGAAATAGACAGAAAATGTTCTCCATATTTGGGTCAACATATATTTGTTAGCAAAATTTTCCTTGTATGAAGAGTAAATATAGATGCAAGTTGGTTGACATACACTTGCAGGCTGTGATGATAATTTCAACAAGCAATCTCCCTCCCTATTTCAAAAAAATTGTACAAAACTGTGATAGAGTACATTTGTCTCATTAAACTGATTCCAAAATTAAATGTACCTGCAGCTATAGATATGAAATTAACACAATAAATAGATTGAATAAAACTGCCAGTATTTTATACAGCTTTAATTAGTTTATACATGGTACACACACACACAATTTAAACCTTTTTTAAGATGTACAGTTAACTAATGAATACATTCATTTTTAAAAAGTGTTGCCTTCCGGCCCTTCACTTTCACATGTGGCCTAAGAGTCAAAAGAATCTCCCACCCCTGCACAGATAGAAAAATTCAATAGGGGTAAATGTTTATTTAAATGAGATTGTATCATAGCAGTAAAAGCAAAATTTTTGCATTATATATTGTTTAACAATAACGCAGTTTTTTTATTATTTAAAATTCACAGGATCAAAGAGCAATTTTTTTAAAAAACTTATTATTTATATTCTATATAATTTTGACTAAATTAAGCTACTTCTACATGAACTTTATAAAAACTTTTTTTTCTCAGCTTCCTTATTCAGATAATAACTTTTATTTAAAGTAATGTTTCGAAATATCATGAAAAAAAGCCCAGATTTAAATCATAATTTTATCTTTTGTATTTTTCTTGAAGTTTTGGGTAATTTTTGCTCATGAAGTACCAAATCTCAGTTTGTTTTTGCATTCATCATAATCCTTATATATTTTATTGATGAAAGCAAAGAACATATTTTTATAACAGTAATTGATTTCATTGTTATCCAGTTCTCCGAAACAAACGGAACGTATTGACACAACTGGATATGTAAAATACACAATTTTTAATAACAAGCGGAAAGCCATTTTTAACAGTTTGTCTTGAAATTGATTTTATCACATTAAATATTTCAAACATAAGGAAACAGATGCAATGAATTAAGCTCTCTGTGTTAAACAAAACAAAAAATATTAAATTTGAGCCTTCCTTTACTTTAGACTTGCAAGATTGAATACAAACTGCTTAGGATTACAACATCTCTCTATATTACTTTTTTCAAATAAAAAAAATCACATTATCCTTATCTATTAACAGCTATATCATATTTTTATTTATCATCACTTTGATTCATATTTGGAAATAAATTAGCGTAAGCAAATGGGAAGATTTTAATCTTTTATTGATATATAAAGTAAATGATTCTTAGTAAATATAGGCGTACTAAGCTTACATAAATCTTAATTCAAGATATCAAATAAAATTTTTATAGTTTTAATAACCTAAAAAGAAGTTTAAATTCGATAATTTCGCCCCCTTATGAGCTGCCAAGTGCTTGAACTTTTCTTTTAAGTGAAAGTATGCACTAACTATCTATTTACTGTAAAATCCGGCGTACACAACGCGTATTTTTAACACAAAAAATTAGATCAAAATTTATGGGTGCGCTTTATACGCCAGGTATGAAAAACTATAGTTTCAAAAATAAAAAAAAGGAGAAGAGGATAAGAAAAATTAGTCTTCTACATAGATCGAATACTGCTTATTTGAAACAAATGATATACTTTTTGAAATTTAAAAAAAAAAAAAAGATTTTGATTCTAAAAGTGTACTATTTTTTCAAAATCCTGGGATAATATCTCGAATATATGGCTTAAAACCATACCAGCATTACATACGCACACTTCTTGTTATTTCGTAAAAAGGGGGGTGTGCGTTATATGGCGAATATACCTAAAAATTATAAAAAAATGCTGCTTGAAAGTATGAGTGCGCGTTATACGCCGGATTTTACGGTATATTAATAGTTGAAAATATTATTATTGTATGACATGTGTATTAATTCTATGAAAATTGTTAAAAAAACGTAGGTTAAAAGACCTTTGTAGCAGTTGCGCGCCATTATTAACAATTAATGTTCCGTCCATTATTTAATCCTTGTTTTATTGTTATACGGAAAGTAACATAGTAATAAAAATATTGTAATGTACATATTAATCTAATCTAATATATTAATAAAAATTAACATTAATTTCTTATTCTTTTCAGAATAAATCAGCGAAGACCTAGTAATGGAATAATGAATATGAAGGAAAGACGAATGATAAATGGAATATGGAAAAGTAATGCATATGGTTCTATTTTAATAAACAAATATCTGTATAATAAAATAAAATTTTTCGTGCCTTGCAATTTAAAATATAAAATGGAAAGTGAACATTAGTTACCAATAAAGTATTTTAACATTGATTTTTTTAAATTTTTTTTTTACTTTATTTTAACAGTGAGTCTCTCTCAGCAGATATATCCTTAAATTCTCATAGTATTGCTTTCAGAGGTGATACTCTTTTTGGTAAAGTCTATTTCAAATTTCAGCATTTTTCCAACAATGTGTGGTAAACATACAAAAATACATCAAAATGGTTTGCGATAAAACTTTTCAGCATAACCAATCTTACTTATACATACTTGAGATCCTCATCTATCTTTTTCTTCGAGAAATCTGTTTGCAATAAAATTCTATTCTGTACAGACATTCTAGCATCATAACGTTTTGTATATCATTAAATTTTGGTTTTTCATAAAAATCTATACAAATGTAAAAACTCTGCAAATATTTACTGTGCATTTGACTTTTCTTTCTTTCTTTTTATGTTGCCTGGTAAATTCGCAACTAACTAACCAGTTTTCTATTTTTTTTCTACATTTAAAATTTCATAATTCAAAAGTACCTCCAAATAATATTCAAAAACTTCTTACTTTTTAACTACAATTAAGTAAGAGGCTTTACAATTTTCCAATTATTTATTACAAATAAATGTTAAAAAAATTGGGAGCATTGTCTCTGTAACATATTTTCTTATTTCAAGGTCCGTGTTGTTCAATTCCAAACAGACATTTCAAAATTTTCGTCTATCATTTTATTAACAAACCACGCACCGTATGGAGCAACAAAATAAAATAAGACGATATTGTTGCATACAGCTATCGATTGAATAAAAAAAAAATGGAATAAGAATTGTCATTTCCACAGTCAAAAATGAAATAATTAACTCTTTCGTAGCTGTTTAAATTCTCCCCATTGGATTTCCCGTATGGAAGAGGAATCTATGGCACGAAATGCCATAGTCCTTAAAAAACTCATTTGTTTCCAGTTTTCGAATTATACTTTTCCTGTTTATATTAATCTCTTTTCTAGTAATTAAACTTAAATAAGAATCATAATGTACCTGAAATCTTTCATGTAATTTTATTTTAAATTTATTATTTACTTTATGTAACCAACTTAGCATCAATATAATGAATTTGTAACCAAAAAACCTAGAAAATTTATTTAAGTGTCAAAATTAATTATTAATTCAAAAATATCAACATTTTAACAAAAAGTAGAAACATAAGCTGTTTCAACTTTCTTCATCTCAATAAAAAATCTATATTAAAACATTATTTTGTGTCACATTTTATTAACATTCAAATAATCTAATAATAACTCCAAAATTCTAGTTTGCTTTAAAAAAGTCTTTTAGCTAATTTGAATCGGATCTGGGTTTAATTATGCTTCAATTAGAAATGCATATGAACTAAAATAGTACATCGGCTTATATGACGACTTAGGATAGCTATTGTAAAATAAATATTTTAGAAATAAACTTCAAATAGACTCGAATAGTTGCTTAATTATTTATCATAAATTTTTTTTAAAAAATTAAATAAATAAAAGACACAATAAAACATTAAAAAAAAACTTTTCTAATAAATGTTATAGGAATCATTTGTATAAAATAAGACTTTAAAATTTATAATATCTCATCCCCCTATTTCTACCCCTAGAAAATAAAACATATATTCAGAAAATCCTTCAAAACTCAATTTCAGCTCCCACTGACCAATCGCTATATTTTAAATCAAGAAAGAATGAACCACCTCTGAGTTTGAAGAAAGAAAAGGGAAAAAATATATATAAAAAAAAGGATGAATCTTAAAGGGAAGAAGTAGAGGGAAAGAAAGAAGAGGGAAGATTTTCAGGAGGAGCAGGAGACGGTCTGGAATCTTATCGAATACCCATTCTTTGTTTATGGCGTGAGCAGCTTAGGATCTGACTGCGGTAGGATTTTGATTTGCATCCCTAAACGGTCCCGGGGGCTCAAAGATTGGGCAGAATATGACAGTTGGGCCACCGTTATTCGTATAAAAAGGCGGCATTAGATTTCCAAAGTGAACCTCTTCCAGATAGGAATCCCTAATGCAAGATCCGTGTCAGTTTTACGAACGCGCCGATAAGACTACTGATCGAATTTTGTTGACCCTCTCTTTTTATGGGAGTTTTAAACAGAGGAAGCGAGAGCAGAAAACTTGGTTTGAGTCGAAGAGGTCTTTTATTTTGATAAAACAATATTTAATTCGAGTTATACCACTCATAATGTATAATTGATAAATATGTAGTGCACACAGCTATAAAAATATACTACTTTTATTTTAAGGTATCCGACTACGTTCGGAACCGTAATTTTGCAAAAGCGTATAACTGGATAGTTTTATTGATATTTAGTGTCACTTATAGATTAGAATACATGTACAAAATTGTTTTAAGAACATTTTGACAGAAAAAATTATTTAAATTCGATATTTTGGCAAAAAATTAACTTAGAATAACCTTTTTTCAAAATATTCTCCTTTTCTGAAAAAATGCTTCTATTATAATAATATTTTGCCTGTATATAACTCAGACCTCTGTACAGAGGCTGAACTAGAATTTCTGAAATATATAACTTAGAAGTAGGTTTATCCATGTCTTACGACAACAGAGGGGAAAAATGTTAAGAAAAAAACGCCGATAATTATTTCAATGGGTTGTAACTCTGAAAATATTGCGAATTTTTCAAAAAAATAGTTCACTCTCTGGAGAAGTCTTTACTTTATATAAGCACACACACACACAAAATATTATTTTAGAAGCATTTTTTTAAAAGGAAAACATTTTGAGAAAAAAGGTGATTCTAAGTAACTTTTTTGCCAAAATATTGTATTTAAATAAATATTTTTTTGTCAAAATGTCCTTAAAACAGTTTTATACATGTATTATAATCTAAGTGACACTAAATATCATGAAAATTATCTGTTTATGCGCTTTTTTAAAATCACGGTTCCGAACGTAGTCGGATACCTTAAAAAATAGTTTAAAAAACTTCCGCGTATATTGCCTTTCTATTGATGTATTTAAATTCTTAATATCATAATTTGTAGGATAAAATAAAAGTTCAAAGTTGCGTTCAGGGTTTTTATAAACGTTTTTTCCCTTTATCTCATGACTGCATAGACTGTTACATTATTGGATTTGAAGTCCTATTTTCGATACACTCTAAATTTTATTATTTTTTTTTATTTAAAATTTTCAAAAAAGGATACTAAACTGCAAAACTACAGAGAGATTTTTTAAAAAAATATATACTTAAAAGCATGCTGCTTTGTTAAATATAAGCCAAATTTGCTTTAATTATGGATTTAATTCAATTTTAATATGTGCACGAACTTCCGCCATCTTTCATGAAATAAAATAAATTTAAAAACCTAAATGGAGAGAATTTATTATAGTAATGAAACTAATTAACATTTAATCCAGAAATCAATGATTAGATCAAATATCTTTCAAAATATAGCAATTATGGAAAATATTGATATTTTCACGAGTTATGCGAATTATAATGATGAAACTTTATATCATACCTAAGATTTAAAAATTTTAATTCTGAACGACATAATAATACTCATTATTTTAAATAAATGTTTTAATGAGCGAAGGATAAAATGTATATTTAAAATAGCATCTATTAGTTTCAGTGGCGTAATTTAGTGGAGAATATTGCCCCCCCCCGGCGGGGGGGGGGGGGGGGGGCGGGGCCCAAATGCGTACTTAGGGGGAGGGAGGCGGGGGAGATTCAAGCATCCCTGCCCCCCCCACAGTGTGGGGGTTGCGGGGGTGTACGTTACGTCACTGATTAGTTTGTTGGTGCAGTTAAAATTTGAAATGTTTATTCCACATAAATCTTATAAAAATCTTAATTTTGAATTTATGAAGAAGATATCAACCATATAATACTAGCTATTATATATTTTAATAGGCTTTTGAAGGAATAATTCATGCTTTATTTTTAAAATAGTTTTTTGAAATTAATAAATTAGTAAGATTATAGCTATAAATTAGTTACGATAGATTTAATCATATGAATTTTTTTAATAATATGTTTGAGATTTACTCTTAATGATATACAAATTTGAAATTAATTTCTCCCTCTACATTCAATAAATTTTGTATAAGAGATAAGCAGTTAAGTATATTAACGATTGATTTCATCAATTTGAATAATAGAAAAGTGACTAGCATGACAAAGAAAGATTTCAGTTAATCATTTATCTTATATAATATTGTTGTTACTTATGCCCCCTGATCGACAGTAACATCAGATCAAGGACCGCGAAATTCATCGCTGTAAAGGGCTACATATACGCCTGTTGTTATCCGTAGCTTTGAGTACCATACAAGTGACCGAGCGATTTGGCTCGATTCCATCCCAATTTTGAGGGAGTCTGACCCTGGGGGTGGTCAGAGGCCTTCCACCAACCTCACGTGAAGACTTGCGGCTCGACGACTATTTAGAGTAGCCCCATGCCGCAAAGGCACTATACATTTATTAACATCCATGTCTTCTCCTGGATTTGAACCCAGGTCCAATGGCACAGTAGTCAGCGTCACTAACCACTATACTGGATGTGTGGCTGCGATATAACAAACGTCCATAAGTATATAAAAGATCAACTCATTTTGATGTAAAACAACTTTGTTCTATAAACAGGATACAACTTTGGAAAAAAATTCATTGGCTTTATTGATTGGTCTCTCAGTAATTGCTCAACCATTCAAGGAGGTTACTATTCTATTCTCTTTTCCAAATATTTATGTTAACAATGTGCAAAATTAATGACTGCCGCATGATAAATCCAATCACATGTTTTCCATTGGATTCAAAACTAATATTAGATATGTACTCGTTGTTCTACTTGTAAAAGTTAGGAACAAATTCAAAATTTATAATTGGGTAAAGTTGTTCACACACACACAAGTATTAAAATTTTCAAAAAGTGTTTCAAAATTGAAAAAAAAAAATCTTATAATCTATACGTGTACTTCTAAATCAAGTGTTCTTCTTCTTCTGTCTTATCTTCCAATGCCGCAGTAAGACGAGAAAATCAAGTATATGTTGATGATGTATGTGCATATACTGACAAATATATATTTTTTAAAAGAAGGTTTCTGTGAAAAGCTAAAATTGGCAACAACGAAGAGAATGAAATAATAGTTTAAAAATATGTGATGCATTTATCATATGTCTAAGACGTCGCATGAATTTATAAACTGATTCGCTCGAAACACGTGCTTGCAGTTATCATGTAACAGTGACGTCATATGAATTTAGTTCATTGCATAACAAAAGCGACATAGTCAAATATTTTATTATGAATATGAAGTCAAATTGAAAATTCCGCATGAAACTAAAATTAAAAACTGCTTATTGTTATTTCTATAATAACAATCAGTAGTTTTAAGTAAAATAAGAAGATAAATGAAAAAAAACGGTAAATTAGTAGATAGATAGAAAAAATATTTTAAAGCGTGTTAATTAAGAAAATTTTAGAACAAAATATATTTTAGAATTAATTAAAGAAATAGATTTAGGAAACTTATTTTAAAACTTAATAATGAAATAGATTTATGGCGTAAATTTTAACAATAATCAATTTAATAAGAGGTTCTTAACTCTTGTCCATATTCTTGTATTTACAATGTATGCCAGACGGTAAATTGATAGATTTTCAAATATCCGATATTAAGTTATCATAACAATTAGCATTATCATAATGAAACATTATACATACAAAGACATTAAATGACACTAACTTAAGATAAACATAATTTTTGTATGGAATTAAAATATGTGTGGGGGAATTTAAGGATTAGCTTTTGAAGTTTACTATAAATAATTATAATCTTAAAATTTGTATCGAGCTGAAGAATCACAGAATAATTTATCTTATTTGATGCCGACTAATAAAATTTCAAACTTACTTAATTGATTATAATAAAGATTGAAGTTGAAATAGTTCTAAAAGTACTTAAATTTAGTTCTTAAGTACTAAAACAAACCGAATTTTTTAAAAATGTCACATAATGGCAGCCAATGATTCGAATGAATTTAATGAAAATATTCTTTGTTCCAGACTATAATAAAATATTTTTTTTTTTTGAAAGACAAAAGAAATTTTTGTACGAAAATGCCAATAAATATCTATTAAACGTCTTCACAAAGAATAATCTTTTCCTCTTGCAATTGTTCGATTGGAAGCAAAGTTTACGTTTTCTATTGAAGAAAACAAAATAAATAATATTAATCATAAGTAATACATTCTTAAGCATGCAATGCACTTAATCTTCCTTTCAAATCATTTTCACTCTATTACTATTTAAGATTTTTTCCCCTCTTTCGTCTTTTAAGTACCTCGGAATAATTAATTAATGAGAATGAATAATTTTAAGAGGCTTGTCTAGGAATAACAGAGTTTTAAACTAGTTAAATTTCTGGAAAATTAAAGTTTTATTCATTCATTTTTCTTCTTACTCTATCTTGTGTGTGTGTTTTTTTTTAACTTTCGTATTTAATTACTGGAAATATTCGTTGAACTTATTTAATGATGAACATCCCTTGAGCATGGTTTACTTTCTGTATAAAACGTTTTTTCTTTCAGATTTATTTTTGATTTTATATCCTAATGGTTAGTTTTAATCAAAACACACGCTTTTACTTCAAGAGATTTTTTTTTCTACTTATTTATGCACATAAAAAAAGTCAAAGAAACGGTAAAGCAGATAATTTCCTTGTACACGCAATCGGATTTGATTTCTTTTTGTTTATTTAAACGTGAATGTTACACAGACATAAAAACGCTATTAAGTTACCTAATAAATTAGCTTTAAACATTATAAACACAAATTTAAAAAAATAAAGATACTCACTTCTTTACACAGAAATCCCATTACTATTTTTCAAGTTCATTAGATTAAAAAACAGTCTCCGGTTTTTGAAGCTTAAAACATACTTATTACTCAGTATCTAACATCATGTTAAAAGGAGAAAAAAAAAGACATTAATTAAATAACTCACATTTCTTAAGTCAGAGACAAAGGAATGTATTATTATTTATTTTCTTTGAAAGTTTTATCATTTGTATTCTTAATACGAGTAGAGTAGTGATAACCTTCCTGTACTTTTATGGCAAAATATTTCTTAGAAACTTAAGAACATTAAGTATATTGATTGCTGAGAAAGGAGAATTTGTGTTTCTTTTCTTTGCTTACAAATTTTGCCCAGATTTTTAAACTAATTTTTCTTTTGCTTCATTGTATTAATTTTTGTCGTTATTAAAGTAAGGGATAAAAGGCATTATTTCTCATAAATCACTTAATCGTAAAAGTAGTTGGATGGTATGTTTGAACCCTTAAAACAGCATTTCTTTGCGTGGTTAATTGGTTTTTGTATTAGTTCATGACCCATTTGTTAGTAATGCGGCTATGTACTGAAGGCGTCCTTTCTTTACCACGCTTTGTATATATATATATATATATGTGAGCGTCAGCAGTAGCATAACGTACACTACCGCAATCCCCGCATTGCGGAGAGCCAAGGGGGCCCAAAACCTATGGTTTTGCAATCCTTTGTAAGATTCTTGGGGCCCAAGCCCGATTTTGCAGGGGGCACTAATATTTTCCATTACGCCACTGTGAGTCAGTGGCGTAACGTACATCCCTGCATTGCGGACGGGAGCCCAGGGTTCCAGGGGGGTCCAAACCTGACTGATGCCAAGTACGTATTTAATCAATTTATAAAATATATTTATAAAATATTAAAGGCAAAAAACCTGACTTTGCAGGGGATTTAATGTTCTCCGTTACGCCACTGGTGGGTGGGTGTTGAAAAAAAGTATTTGTTGCTTAAATTTTAGTTTTGTGCGTTAATATATTTACAGTGTCCCCGCTAAAGACCGTTGTCACCCCCAATAACTTATGAACGGCAAGAGTTACAGTCATAAAAGTGGGGACTAGGTACACGCTTACAGCGCCACCTGGTGGATAAATTTTGAAGCATTATTATCTCAAAAACTGCACGAGATACACGGAAAAAATTAAGTGCAAAGTTGTTCAGCGTCACCGATCAGTAAAAGAAGACGCCTTTTCGTAAAGTAATGTGAAAAATAAATATTTATTTGTTTCGTAATCCCTTAAATTGATTGGTGCAACTTCATTATGAACCGCTTCAAGGTCCAATCAACGTTTTTTGCCGACATTATATGGACGGAAGAGGTATGCTTTGTGCGTAATACTTTGCTCAATAAACAGAATAATAATTTTTGGTTGCTGAATAATTCTAGATGTGCTGTCAATGTTCGACATCAAGTTCACTGGTCAAGATCTGATGCCAATTAAAAAAAAATTCCAAATTAGCCAGGTATTTTGTGAAGGCGCGTTAACAGGATCCCAATACTAGTCATTACTGAAGGACGTACTATCCGATTTTCTAGAGGATTTGCTGTTGAGGGACCTCTAGAATGTGTGGCTCTAACATGATGGTGTCGCACCGTATAAGATATCACGTGTGATACAATACATCCAAGACACATTCCAGCAACAAGTCATCTGGTGTATGGGCTGAACAGTCTACATGGTCATCTAACCTGAACCCATCGAACTACTTTCTGTGGA